>JAOTQR010081224.1:0-39999 GCA_025774065.1 Solanum ossicruentum | reverse complement strand
CAAAAGTATGAGACATGACCACACTTTAATTTACATAGTCTACAAAGCCTCTAGATAAGAGAAAGTATCTGATAAGGTTCGGGATAGGCCCCTGCCTCAATTAACTATACAATGCAAAAATATAAGCTTTAGACACACACGAAGCTCCGAAGCAAACTGGAGCTTGGTAACAGCAGCTGGATGTCCTGGACTCTACCGAGGAGGTGTACTAGCACCTGTCCCTGCAACATGAAATGCAGGTCCCCAGTAAGAGACGTCAGTACGAGATAATATATTGAGTATGTAAGGCATGAAGTACTATATAAGAAGTAACAACTCCAAATGAAACTATGCACTGGTGAGGAATAAGAGACCAGCTTTTGATATACTTTGGGATCTTATACTTTATGTTCTTTATATTACTTTACCTTTACTGTATAATCTTTGCACATCATGTACTGTAAATGACCAACTGATCAGTGGTAAACTGTATTGGGATCGCCTCTAGCTAGGTTCTTCCTTAACCCTTCGGGCTACCACTAGTGATAGGATCATCCCTGGCTAGGTGATGCTTCCAACCCTCGGGCTACCACCCATCAAACACTATATACTTTACTTTATCTTTCAATTACCTTTGAGATGATTCTTCTGATAGTCACAATTTTGGAGCTATAGGGCTGTATGTACAACATGTGACATGAAAATAATCATACAAGACAATATGGCAATGAAGAGAGTATGTTACATAAACAATGAAATGTGTATGAAATGAAAGAAAACTCATGAACTTTGTTTTGCAACAAGAACTCATGTACTTGGTATCCACGTATGTATGTAGATTTGAAGGTAACTATATATATAGGAGCAAATGAATATGTGCAAGAGTGGAGACATGATTGTTAGTCATGTTGGAGTAGATAAATGCCTTTACTTGCCGAGGGATCTATGTCTCATGCCAAATGATACGAAATAAAGTAGCCTTACATACCTCGTTATATGACCTCGTTACTACCTTGGAGTGGATGATTTTTCCTCAAATAGTTATCTATAGCATATTAGGCAATAAGACTAGTATTAGCAGCAACACAACACTTCTAGGCAGTCCAATATCACAAAAATGATCACCTGGACAATAAGCTTTCAATTAGTGATGCAAAGGCATTTCCACTACCTTTTCACTTATACACGTATTCTCTAACAACCATTCTTATGTACATTCCATGGTCATCATATTTTCAGACCCTTAATAGTCCAACAATAGCCCACCCAGGGCACAACACATAACAATTCTTCACAACATACAAAAAAGCAGCATAACGTTATATCCTTTCACCACACTTCGACGTCAACAATCCCGAAACTATTTTAACTTTACCTAAATTGTTTCCAATGTTTTTACCGCATAAAACCAATATTTAAATAGTACACAAATAGTCCCAAAGCAGGGAAAGGTCGTGGAACAGCATATCACAATTCTACACAACCTAAAAATGGATAGCATAACGTTACCCTCCTTTGCTACATTTCGACATCGATAATTCCAAACGTTTTCCAGTTCTAACCAAACTGTTCCAACAACATTTACACACACAAATAGTGCTAATACAGTCTTAGAATAGCACCCAAGAAGTCATTAAGGACATGAGCCAATAGCTTTAAATCCAACAACCCACAAATTCCAATCATCATTACACTTAAGATAGCACAATAAAACCCATTTGTTAAATGAAACCAAATTCTGGGCAGCAACCTTAGGATAATGTCTATAACTCAAATCATGTTAATAACATCGAATTCTCTTCATAATACAGCCCACCAATTAAAGAAAAATCCTCTTGAACAACAAGAAACGTTCACAACAACACTTAAGACACAATCTGCCCAGAATTTCCTGCACAACATACTAGCATATACTTCTTGTTTTCTATGAGCAAATCATACTAAATACACTACTATAATCACTTACCTTTGTTCTTAAATATCCAGCTGTTCCTTCAAGATCCTAGAAGTTCCTTGTGGCTGCTTACTTGGTTTAAGAAAGTGAAGAGAGAAGATTGGGGAAAGCTGAAATTTTTTTCTAAGTGTAAGAGGGATTGAAAATTGCTGCTTGTGATCCCTATTTAAAGGACTTATTTGGACAACTTTTCTTGGGCTTCTTGACCAAAAAATATCATATAATATTGGGCTAATTATGCAGTAGCTAGTTACCCAAAATTGGGCCGAAATGGGCATCAAATCTGATGGACCTAGGCTGCCAATTTCTAGCTGTCCTCTTAGTCCATTTTTAGCCCAATTAGTCAAGTGGTTTGGGATATACTTGGGCTTTTCTTTGCATTCTTCTTAGACTGACAATAAGATCCATTTATGATGCTAAAACATAGGCTAAAATTACACCCTTAACACAAACTTTATCCATAATCAAACTTGGACAAATTTGATGTCGAACCTCGTCTCTATTTAGCTTGCAAATTTAAGTTAAGCAAGTTGGTGACTTACCTACTAGATTATTAAGTCATATAAACACCTTAGTTCTCTTACTTTATTTAAGGTTGTGATATCCCCAATTTAACATAAAACACATATACACTCGACCCTCTTAAGCGTTAGACGAACATATTACCCACTAACATGAAATTCAAGCACTTTCAAGAGTTGACGCTAATTTGACCCAACCATATCATGATTTATTTACATAGCATTAGTACATGTAAAATGTGGGCTGTTATAGACATGTTCATACTAGTAAATCCATTTATAGAATCAACTTTAAATCATGAATATTAAGTAAAAATGTGATTAGGGTACCATGGGTGGAAGAACCCAATGGCTAAAACCTACATTCCTTGACTTTGGAGAGTTTCTTGAAGAAGATTTCAAGTAGAGACTTGAAGCTTGAATGAATCCTTATATTCGGAAAGAGACTGGGACAATTGAATCTTGAGGAGGACTTGGGGATTGACTTGGTTTCCTTGAATTCCCACAAGACCTCTTGAAAAACTTGAGAATGAATGGGGAATTGGATGAAGATTAGAGAGGATTTTGAGAGGTTTTTGGTTGGTTTTTAGGGATCAAAACTGCTAGACAATGTGGAATTTTCATGTGTATTGGTATAGGGTTATTACCCAATTGCCATGGAGTAAAAAGAACAACTTTTCAGAAGTTTTTGAACTAGTTCACTTCAGGTCCTCTAGCGAACTCTTCGCGGACAGCTACTGTTTTGTGAAGTTTCACCAAAAATATTTTTCTTGGCACAAAAAAAGTATACCTTTTATTACTCGTTTTCTCACTCAAGTTTGCCCTCTGAACAAGAATATGAAGTGGTATTTGTGAAATTCTACACGGACTTTGAGATATTAAAAAAATGCATCATAGGGTCTTTTCGATCTATGTGGAGGGGTGTTTCAATATTTCCAATTTGAGATATAAGGGAATTACGATTATAGGGATATTTCAAGGCAAGTGTGGGGTATTTCAAATACACACCTCAAGCTACTCTTGATGCATCACAAATGCACCATAAACCCTTATAATCCTTCTAGTAGAGTCAAAATAGGAATGAACGTAACCTCATCTTTCAAAGTTCGGAAACTTCTTTTACATTCACCAGTCAATATGAATTTAGCTTTCTTTTGTGTCAAATTCTTCAACAGAGAAGCAATGGAAGAGAAAACTTTGACAAATCTTTGGTGGCACCCCACCAAACCTAAGAAACTCCTAATATCTGTTGGAGTCAATGGTCTAGGCCAATTCCCGGTGTCACGACCCAGACCTAGGGTCTAGGAGTGACATGGAGAATGTGAACCCGAGTGTTCCCAAACAAGCCTCATAGCACCCATTCACACATCATTGATTTGAAAGTGTATATGAAATAATATGCACAAAGTTCTAAGGGAAGGGAAAGTGGGACTCACACTATGGGGATGCCATAAGGATAAGGGATAACATGGATTCACATAACATGTAGCACATAAGGACTAAAGGGTGGGTAAGTATAACTCATGCTATAGGGGCAAAGCGAGGCTTAGGATCTTCCATATTTCTATATCAAAATGTACATGCATATCACAATCGACTCATAATAACCATATCCATTAGATAACCATAATAATAATCTCTAAATACGACACATAACATATATCCGTACAAGAGTCTATAAGATGTCCAACAATTCCTTGAGTCATAAGATAGGACAAGAGCCAAGACATATTACGGGCTCATCCTTAAAGTAAATGACATAAACGGAAGCAACATAGGTAGAGGAATCGTGGCTTGTCCTTAGAAGATAGGACTCACCATATCGAATGTCTCAAATCCGATCTAGCCGTCAAATGATTGATGAAGGTAGTCTCTAGTCCCTACATGGTTAGATTATGTAGGCAAAAGTATGCGTTACTATATTTGAATGTAGTAAGTATGCGGGCATGCAATGTGCATGAGCTCATTAAACCTACATTCAATGCTAGATGACAAGAGGCACGTATATAGAAAGAATTATATAACAAGAAGGATAATATATCAATATGCCATTAAATGAATGATGCATGAATGAAAAAATACTTCATATATAATGGAGATGGGACCATAATCGACATAAGACCAAGTGAGCTATAACTTGGAACTCTATCGTCTTTCCCACAATGGAGAAAGAGGTGACCTACTTGCCAAAGGTAGATCCATTAACATTCAGCATCATCATCCACAAAGGGGTGTAAACACAATCATATGTTAGGCACATAGTTCAAGAGAAAGGAGTATGGACCTTTGGGGTTACTCCACCCTGCCTCCAATCCTATCGGTGCTAAGTCATCATTCCACAAGAATACATATACATATACGTTGTTGAAAAAGAGGCATAAGACTTTCAAATCGTTTACATGTATTCTTAGGCTTAAAGGCCAAATCACATTTCATAATCATGCATACTTAGGCTTAAAAGCTAAACATACTTCATATTCATGCATACTTAGGCTAAAAAGGCAAATCATACTTTATGTCATACTTTCATGCATAGGAATAGCTGCATTAAAGACATAGATATGAGAAAGGAGTATGGACCCTTGGGGATAGCCCTACCTTTCCTCCAATCTCAATTTTATGCTCCTTCATACATAAACATTTGATGTAAAACACCCATCATTTTCTCAAAGATTCATAATTATAGACATTTATATATAATCACATTCCTGTCATACCCATACTTGCATTTAAGCATAATCATCATCATAATTGGTACTTAGCCCAGATCACAAACTTCATAAAAACCATAATTATGTATATATGCCATGAATTAGATGGGAATAGCATGAGCTGTTCAATCTTAATCAACAATACATTATGAAATTCAAGTAAAATCATACATAAATCCACATTTAAATCATAATATAGATTACCCATTCTTAAATCAAACTTTAAAAGGGATATGCACATTCATATCTTCATAACTTCAATAAAATTCATCATATTAGGGCTTAAATCACTTTAAAATCAACAACAAAATATAGATCATATCTCAATTGAATCAAATAAACAATAATCTTAAAAACCCATAATTAAAGTAAGCTTAATTTTATAAAAATCAAGTAGAAGAGTTTTGGGTCTTCATGGTTGAAAAAGGGACCATGAATCAAATCCACATACCTTAGCTAACCAAAAAGAATTAGGAATAAATTTGATGAAGAAGAAAACCCTTTCCTTAAGCTTCAAGACAATCCTTCAATTTTCACCTTAGGGAGTTTTTAAGAGAGAGAGAGAGAGATTGAATATAATTTTAAGGGTGAGAATGAATTTGAATGAGCGAAGAAGAGTTTAGGTCATTTGAATGTCTTAGGATAACATAGGAAGCCACAAAAGTCCCTTCGGAGTAGCCATAATTACAAAATAACCATTAATGAAATGGAATAAAATTTGCTGCCAGGGGTCCCATGAGAAGGTATCACAGTCCGTACAAGGTCAATGGACCACGAGTCCCTCCATGAAGCCTTATTTAGCCAAAACAGAGAAAACACTGCATGGACGGGCTTTACAAAATTAGGCATAAATTCTTGATCTGAACTCAAAATTAGGTGAAACTAGATGCATTGCAAAGCTAATTCAAAGTGATTCAATTTTATAGGTCGTAAGCCATCTATTCATTTTGTGTTAAGAGATATGACCATTTATATTTGACCCTTCTATTGGTTCTTGTGGAAAGCTTAGTCAATGGAATTCCTTTGAACTTGGCTTGATGAAGGAGACCCATGATTATCCTAAACCATATAAATAATCTTGTATTGAAGGCTTGAAAATAAATTTAGCTGGAGCTCGAGCGTTCCATGGGAATCCTCCTACTAGAGCTCGAAAAGAGGATTTGGAAAGTATTTGAGCGAGTGAATGAGAAGCTAAGTGTTAGAAAAAGAATGAATAGTAATGGAGTAGCATAAACTGACTTAATGGAGTAGTATAAACTGACTTAAGGGTCCCATGGGAGGGTCACACGGTTTGTACAAAGGCATAAGGACAGTATGCCCTTTCATGATCCAATACTTAGAAAAATCTCCACTAACGGAGGTCCAAGATGGTGATTCCATACTTAGAAAAAAATCACTCCAACACCTATACAGAGCACTTCAAGGTCCGTGAGAGGTCACATGGACCGTGTGGCCTTTCGTGATGGTTGACATAGAAAATTCTCCAATGACAAAAATCCAAGGTGGTGATTCTATACTTAGAAAATTTTCATACCAACACCTATATGGAAGGCCTCACGGATCGTGAAGGGGTATACGGTCCTCGAGAGGTTCATGTGCGACAAGCCTTAGCCAAAATGTGGATTTTCAAGGCCAAGGTCCTTCACACAGTCCACCACACGACAAATGAAACCTCATCTGGACCGTATAGGGTCCATGTGAGGTTTGCCTTGGTCTTAAACTCCATATTAATGCCAACACTCTACACACAAGGCCAAGGGCCACCTCAAGACCCATCCATGCGACCCGTGGAGGCTTCCATAAGGTATCCCCTTGGTCCAGAACTTTTTGAAATCAAATTTTCAAGTACTATTAAGGTCATACAAAATTTGGGTCCTTACATTATATCCCCCATGGAATATTCGTCCTCGAATGTACTAGAACAAGGCTTTTAAGGATTTACTTGGCATATGAAATATTCGAGTACAAGACATAATGCATAACCCGTCGCTTGAAAATCATAAAGTCATTAAAACTCATATCAAAATAACTTTAAATAATTTTTGAGCACATATATGCATGTCATGTCATGAAACCCAAGAGTGAAATAATTAGGACAATTGAGAATACGAAGAACCTAATACCATAGGCTTGAGTAGATTGGAAAGGATAGAGGTATCATCGCATCATAATTGATTCCACTTCCCACATAGCACTTTCAATATGTTGATTTCTCCAAAGGACCTTAACCTAATCCACATCCTTGTTGTGAAGCCACTTCGCTTGCATATCCAAGATGAAATGATCCCAAAAAGTGCTCAAAAGTGTGCCTCAGAAGTGCCCAGATTCATAATTTCTATATATCTCAAAATCCATGCGTGATATAAAAAATCTGACTTCACATTCTTGTTCAAGGGGCAAAATTGAATGGGGAATGGGCCTAAACCTAATTTTAGAGCATCCACATAAATATTCAAAATTCCAAAGTTGATGATTTCCAGTGAAGAACGGCGCCCAAGGCGCACGTGCCAAGGGCTCGCCTCAGTGTATTTTGTGGACTGTTTTTATTAGTCCAGTCCAAGACTTTTGGGTCTTGGGCCTAAGTCTTTCCATACTTGAAAATACCAATAGTTAGGCTAAGCGCGAAAGGTTGCTTTACTAAGGAGAAGGAGCTAGCTTTAGGGGCGGAAACTCAGAATCAAATCGCCATATTTCACCTTCATATCATACAAGATATTCCCCAATAATCCCTCAAACACTTAGACAAATATTTTACTCAAATCAAGAGTTCCAAGCTCATTTCAGATCTTAAGGATTTCATTCAAGCTTCAAGTCTCCATTCCTATCTTCATCAAGAAATTCTCGAAACCTAAGGTATGCGGGTTTCAACCATTGGGTCCTCTTACACAAGGTGCCCAAGCTTCCTTTTTACATAAATCTCATGTTTCTAAGTTGATTTGCTTATGGGTCTTACTTACTATGAATTTAACTATGAACTATGTTAGGGTTTTGTAAATGTGTGACTGTTTAAGCATATTTTGAGCTATGAATCTTTGATCTATCTTGAAATTTGATGAAGGAATTTGATGTATATTGTATGAGGTTACCACCAGGTGTTGCTGGGTGATTTTAAATTGGATTTACTTGCATGATTTAGCTCTTGAATTGCATGATTTTACACTAGATTACACACCGACCAAGTGTTTGATAAAATGTCCGATTATGGATTCTTGAGTTCTTGAAGGTCTAAAGCATGACTTATGATTTGAATGACTTTATGATGATGAAAGGAATATATGTATGTGTCATTTTCCTCTATAGTGTTGTGAGTTGACCAAGACTCGCTCGGGGGGTTGTAGGCCCGAGTAACCACATTAAGGGGTTGGTGCCTCGATTGACTCAATCAGGAGGTAGTAGGCCCGTGCTACCATGATTGGGGTATGTACCTCAATATCCACATTGAGGGGTTTGTACCACGATTGCCTCGCTCGGGAGGTAATAGGCCCGTGCTGCCATGATTGGGGTTATGTACCTCAATAACCACATTGAAGGGTTTGTACCTCAATCTCCTATCCAAGGGAGTAGTAGGCCTTGGATATTCTATATTGATGGTTACTTCTTACACAAATATTATGTTCTATATTAGCATGTTTTACGTCAAGCATCATTTATACATGATATATTGTTATTATGCTATCCATTGCTTATGATATTACATTTTGCCTACGTTGCCTATCTCTTGTTGCATTTCATCCTACATACTTAGTACATTCAAACGTGATAACGCATACTCTATGTCTATATGATATTACCATGTAGGAACCGGAGCTCCTATTGACTCTCCTTCACATGGCTAGACGGATTGTTCAAGTTAGCTTTAGTGAGTCCTCATGTTCGGGGACAATATCTATCTTCTTTCATGATTATGCTTAGACTACATCATGTATATTTCGGAATGCTTATGGTCATTACTATGAGGGTGAGCCCGGTTTCTTATCTTGGCCCCGCTAAGTTCTATGTCTAGATGTGTTGTTGGACAAGTTATGTATTATGCTTGAGTTTTGACTCATCTATGTTATTCAAGTTGTAAACTCTCTCCCTTAGTCCCAATTTCCTTTATTTATGTTTTCTCTTGTGGTTTATCTTGCTTCCACGACCAAGGATGTGTGTGTGATATGCTAAGAGGCTTGTTTGGGGTCCCTTCGGGTTCCCCATTCACCATTTCACATTTAGGCCCTAGTTTGGGTCGTGACACAAGATCTCAACCAGGACTTCCTCATAAGATAAGTTCTCCTCAATCTCAACACCTTCCAAAGGCACAATGTGCTAGGATCACCAATCAATCTCCTCAACATAAACATATGGAAAACTGGGTGAATAGAACTCAAATCCGGAGGCAAATCCAACTATAGGCTACATTTAAATCCGCTCAATAATCTCATAAGGACCTACATATCGATGACTTAACTTGACCTTCTTCCCAAAATGCATTACATCCTTTATAGGAGAAATCTTCACATACACCCAATCAATATGAACTCATGATACCTCTTCCTAATATCCGAATAAGACCTTTGGCGACATTGAACAATCTTCAACCTCTCCCTAATCAACTTCACCTTTCCACAACCTCTAACACTAGATCCAAGCCAACCAAAGCCATCTCTCCCAACTCTAACCACCATACCAGAGTCTATACCTTCTGCCATATAAAGCCCAAATAGTGCCATACAAATACTAGCATGAAAGCTATTTTTGTCGACAAACTCAATAAGTGCTAGATGATCACCCTAATTTCCTTTGAATTCTAATACACAAGTCCCCATCACGTCCTACAATATTTGAATTGTCCTCTCAGCTTGTCCAACGGATTGAGGATGAAAAGTGGTACGTAATTACACCCTAGTGCCAAGCCATCTCCCTCAAATCTCGATACATCTTGGTGGATCTTGGATGTATAGGATAAAGTAAGTGTGGGCTTCACTCATGACCACTTCCCTAAGACCTTCTACATTCGGAACACACAACTGATCTTGGTACCAAATTACACCATCTCTCCATTGGGAGAAAACCTCTATCTTATTTTTGGGAATCAACCTCTTCAACAAAACAAATGACTGGTCTAAGTCTTGCTTTTCCTTGACATCAACAACCATAGAAATTCAACCCCATTATGAAGACGAACTACACCATTATTAGATTAACTAAACCCATTTCCCCAAGTTTATCAAATGATGGACATCCTTCACCAACTCCCTTTTGACCTCATCTATAAGCTTGACTACAACATCTTCCTTGCCTAGATTGCATTACGGGTTCAAAGTAACTCTCCCTATTCAGTAGGGAAGGATGGAGATAGAAAACCTTAAGACACATTCCATGGCACAATACAAATCATGAAAAAGTGAAACATTCTCTAAAATGCCTTGTAGCCTCCTACCTATAGATGTGGCTCACTTTGCATTCATGAATACGACTCTACTTGACGTGGCATATTGGATTCTGAGGACCATTTATAAACCTAGTGCTCTGATACCATCTCTTTCATGACATGAACCTAGGGTCTAGGAGTGACATAGAGAATGGAAACCCGAGAGTCCCCAAACAATCCTCATAGCATCCATTCACACATTATCAATTCAGAAGCATATATGAAATAGCAAACACGCAGTTCCAAGGGACGGGAAAGTGGGACTCACGCTATGGGGATGTCATAAGGGTAGGGATTAAAATAGATTTATATGACATATAGCACATAAGGAGTAAGGGGAAGGAAAGTATGACTCACGCTATAGGGGCAAAGCTGGACTTAGGATCTTCTACATTTCCATATCAAAATGTACATGTATATCACAATCGAATCATAATAACCATATCCATTAGATAACCATAATCATAATTTCCAAATAAAACACCTAGCATATTTCTGTACAAGAGTGTACAAGATGTCCAACAACGCCCCTAATCATAAGATAGGATGGGGGCTGAGACACATTCCGAGCGCATCCTCAAAGTAAATAACATAAACAAAAACAACATCGATAGAAGAATGGTGGCTTGTCCTTGGAAGATAGGACTCACCACATCAAATATCTCAAATCCAGTCTAGTCATCAAATAGTGGATGAAGGTAGTCTCCGGTCCCTACATGGTTAGATTATGTAGGCAAAAATAGTGCGTTAGTATGTTTAAATTTACTAAGTATACGAGCATGCAATGCATATGAGTTCATTAAACCTGCATTCCATGTTAGATGACAAGGGCATATATATAGAAAGAATAATATAACAAGAAAGATAGTTTATGAATATGCCATGAATGCATGATGCATGAATGCACGAATACTTCATATATAATGGGGATAGGAGCGTAATCAACAGAAGACCAAGTGAGCTATAACTTGGAACTCCGTCTTCTTCCCCACAATAGACAAAGAGGTGACCTACTTGCCAAAGGTAGATCCATTTACATTCATCATCATTATCCACAAAAGGGCAAAAACATAATCCTATAATACATAGTTCAAGAGAAAAGAGTATGGAACCGTGGCGATAGCCCACCCTACCGCCAATCTCATTGGTGCTAGGTCATCATCCCACAAGAATACATATACATATACGTGCTTGAAAAAGAGGTGTAAGACTTTCTTGTTTCCATGCATACTTTGGCTTAAAGGCCAAATTACATTTTATAATCATGCATACTTAGGCTTAAAAGCCAAACATATTTCATATTTATGCATACTTGGGCTAAAAAGCCAAATCATACTTCTTTTCATACTTTCGTGCATAAGAATAGGTCTATTAAGCATATAGATATGAGAAAGGACTATGGACCCTTTGGGATAGCCAACCCTACCTCCAATCTCAATTCTATGCTCATTCATACATAAATATTTGGTGTAAAACACCTATTATTTGCTCAAAGAGCCATAATTATAGACATTTATGTGATCACATTCTTGTCATAAACATACTTGTATTTAAACATGATCATCATCATAATTGAGACTTAGCCCACATCATAAACTTCATAAAAACCATAGTTATGTATGCACATGCCATGAATGAGATGGGTATAGCATGAGAAATAGAGATTCAATCTTAAATCAACAATATATTATGAAATTCAAGTAAAATTATACATAAATCCACATTTAAATCACAATATAGATTACCCATGCTTAAATCAAATTTTAAAAGGGACATGCACATTCATATCTTCATAATTTCAGTGCAATTCATCATATTAGGGCTTAAATCACTTTAAAATCAATAAAAAATATAGTCCATGTCTCAATTGATAAAAATAAATAATAATTTAAAAAACCCATTATTAAATAATCTTAATTTCATAAAAATCAACCTGTACGACTTCAATGGAGCTTGGAAATTTGGTTCCAAAAAATTTTGGACCAAGGTGATGCTTCATAGAAGACGTCACAACCCGTGTGGTGCTATAGGGACCGTGTGGAGCCTCAGTGAAGTGGCCCTTGGCCTTGTGTGGGTTGTGAGGACCATAATGTGGAGTTTAGGACCAAGGCATACCACACTGGACCCCACACAAACTGTGCGAGGCCATATAGATCATGTGGTTGACTGTATGGTAGCCTTGGGCTTGAGACTCCAATATTTTGGAGCCAATGCATGTGGTATAACCCCTCTCACGGACCGTTTGGTGCCTCACGATTCATGAGGCCCTTCCGTTTGGGGTCTAGAATGAAATATTTCTAAGTATTGGATCACCGTCTTGGAACTTCATCATGGGAAATTTTCTAAGTAGAGTGGGACAGAGGAGGCACACAAACCATGTGGCTTGGTAGGGTCTATACCACTTTCCGTATGGGTGCCCACATTGAATATTTCTAAGTATGAGATTTCCGTTTTGGATCATGGGCAAGTGTATGGTCCGTATGGTGCCTCATGGATTGTACCACCCCTCCCTAAGACCTTAACTTCAAATTTTCTACTCGTTTCATTAATGACATTTTTGTAATTTTAATTTATCCTAAGGGTCTTTTGTGACATTCTATGCTACCTAAAGACATTCAAATGACATATTCTTTATTTCTTTCATTTAAATTCACTCTTACACTTAGAAATTCTCTCAAGTCACTCTTAAGAACTCTCTCAAAGGACTCTTGTGAAATCTAAGCTTGGGAATCAAGGGAAGACTCTTTCTTCTTCAAATTTCTTCTTGATTAGCTAAGGTATGTGAGATTGATTCTTGGTCCCTTTCAACCAAGAAGACTCAAACTCTTTTCACTTAAATTTTCATGGATTTTTTCTTAGTTTAAATATGGATTGTGAAGACTATTATTTATTAAATTTAATTAAAGTATGGGCTATGATTTGTTGTTGATTTTAAATTCATTTAAGTCCTAATATGTTGAATTATATGGTTATTATGAAGATTTGAAGATGCATTGTCCCTTTAAAGTTTGATTTGAGAATGGGTATTCTTAATTGTTATTTGAATATAGATTTAACTTATGGATTTACTTGAATTTCATATTGTATTGATGATTTAAGATTGAATCTATATTTTCCATTGCTATTCATATATCATTTATGGCATATGCATTAGTAATCATTGAATTTTATGATATTAATTGGTGAGTTAAGCTCAGATATGTTTTTATGAAAATGTTTTTTGTGAGTTAAGCTCGTATATTAGTTATGATAAGAATGTGATCACATAAATATCTATTGATATTGTCTCTTTTAGAATATTGGGTTCTTGCAACATATTGTTAAGTGAATGAGCTATTACTATGCATGAAAAGTATGGATTGAATTGTGATTTAGCTTAAATCCAAAGTATGAATGATTATGAGTAGTGTTCTACTTTTAAGCATAAATATGCATTGAAATGATTTGAAATGACTATTGCCTCTTTTTAAAAGCATGTATATGTATAAGTATTCTTATGGGATGATGACTTAGAAAGAATGGATCGGGGGCATCAGGGTTATCCCCAAGGGACCTCTCTCTTTTCTTGAACTATATGCCAACATAGGTAAATTAGTATCCATTATCAAAATGACTGGGTTGTAAGAAATGGTTACACATTGATATGATATGATATAAAATAGAAATCCTTTCGAAATGATCAGTTGTAAGAAAGATGGCCATCACACCGAAATGATCGAGTCGTAAGGTGTGTTGTAGATTATATTTGGCAAGTAATGTTCTCTCACTCAGTGGGAGGTCATCATCGGGCAAATTTAGGTAATAGCTTGCATGAGTTTGAGATGTCCATTATCATCCCATCCCATTATATATGAGCATTAGTGCATTTTATGCATTATTGGTTTCATAGCATATTGTATACTATATCTCTTGTTATATATCTCTTTCTATATTAGGTGCCCTTGCCATCTAACGTTGAATGCAGGTTTGACAAGTCATATGCATTGCATGCCTGCATACTTAGTACTTTCAAATATACTAAACACATACTTTTACCTACATAATCTAACCATGTAAGGACCGAGGACTACGTTCATCCACCGTACGATAGTTAGCTTGGATCTTGAGATTATCCTATTATGGTGAGTCCTATCTTCCAAGGACAAGCCACCATTCCCCTACCTATAGTGCTTGTTTATATTATTTACTTTGAGGGTGAGCCCGGGACATGTCTTGGCCCCTGACCTATCTTATGACTAGAGGCATTGTTGGATATCTTGTAGGCTCTTTTACGTTTATATGCTAAGTGTTGCATTTGGAGATTATGTTTATACATATCTATATCTAATGGATATTGTTATATGGATTGTCTATGAGTATTATGATGTGTTCTTATGTTATGTTGTGTATGTACGTAAGTGCCGAATTGCCCCCATAGAGCAAGTCATATTTACCCGCTCCTTTGTGTTTATGTGCTACGTGATATGTGGATCCATGTTAACCCCTTTCCCTACGACATCCCCATAGCATGAGTCTTATTCTTTTGTGTGTGTGTGTGTGTGTATATATATATATATATATACACACACACACATTCATACAGTAATACACACTTTCGAATTGATGATGTGAATATGGATACTATGAGGCTTGTTTAGGGCTCTCGGGTTCTTATTCACCATGTCATTCCTAGACCCTAGGTCCATGTCGTTATAGGCTTGGTATTAGAACACTAGGTTTATAAATGATCCTTAGAGTTTAACATGCCGCGTTGAGTAGAGTCCTATTCATAGGTGTGAGGTGAACCTTACTTTTGAGTGGGAGGCTATGATGGTATTTTAGGAATTGTCTCACTTCTTCATATCTTATGTTGTGCTTTGGAATGTATGTTATGGTTTCCTTATCTTGATGATCTCCTTGCTACATTACAAAAGATGCATCCACGAAGAGCTCTCCTACCAAGACCGGCCCCGGCTTGTGAGGACCAAGTTCCTCAAGGGCCATTAGAAGAGCCTATCATTAATGGTTAATTCCATACGACCTTTGCTGTGCTTTCTCAAGTGGTGGCTTCTCAGACTAGGCAGGCTAATCTTCCTCGGGATCCCACTCCAACTTCTAGGGTGAGAGATTTCACTTGGATGAATCCTCCAGAGTTCAATGGGTCAAAGGTCGATGAGGATATCTCAAGAGTTTATTGATGAGCTCATTAAGATGTTGACTTTTATGGGAGTCACTTTTGAATAGAGTGCTAAGTTTGTTGCATATCAATCGAAAGATATGGCTCAAGTGTGGTACACTTAATGGTTGATGGAGAAGGTTTGTGGTAATGCTATTAATTGGGAAGAGTTCAAGTTTACATTTTTGGATCATTTCTTCCCACTTGAGCTTAAGGAATCCAAGTAGATAGAGTTTATCAACTTCAAATACGGTGGTATGAGTGTGAGGGACTATGCCCTCAAGTTCACAAAGCTCTTCAAGTATGCTCCTATGCTTGTGGCTGACCCCTGTGCAAGAATGCAAAAGTTTATCTCTTGTGAGTTGTAAGAAAAATGAAGTAATATCGTAGTTATGAGCTAAAAAGAAAAATAAATTGTAAAAGCAAGGCAGAAGGCTGAAAAATGAGAAGAAAACACCCAGAAGAGCTTGAAACAGGAGAGAGGGAGAATGAGGTAAAAACAATAGAGTTGGTAGGACGAAAGTGTAGAAGAAGGGCCTTTAGTCACTATGTTCCCAAAGTACCATACCAAAGCCCCTGAGCCTATGTTACAAGCCTAGAAAGTCCTAAAGTGATCCTAGTCCAAGTAGTTGAAAGTCTTAGGCAAGAGTATAGGGGAAAGTCTACGATATTAGGTATGATGCATGAATATCTTTTGTGAGAGTGAGTGATTTTGCATAGTCCCAAGGTTCTACATGAAAACATAATTCTGTGTAAAAAATGGGACTTCACTCTATGAGGGCACTTGCATTGCATTGTTAGTATTATACTTACTCAGTAATTATGGATCATTGATAGTTCCTCGCTTGTCATAGTTTTGTTGTCACATGCACTAGCCTGTGTTGGTTTGCTAGGTGGCTATCTGATTCTGTTTTGAAAATGTGGTGTGGTTTTCTGTGTTTGAATTGATGTGAAGTATGCCATTGGGTTATGGTCTGTGTCTTACTATATTATCTATGTAGATTGAGTCTTTCCCTTGAGGACAAGTTAATTTTAAGTTGACGGTGTTGATGTGTTGTCAAAATACAATACTTTTGATACTTAATACTTGGAATTTTGTGTGCTCTCAATGCGATGTTAGTTGATTTTATATGTTTTTGTGTCATATTTGTAGGATTACAGGTTTTGCCTTAATTTTTGGAAGAAATATAGGTGTTTTTGAATTTTGATACAATACGAGACCCTTTACGGGCCGTAGATCATTCTACAGGTCGTAAATTGGTTTCGTGGATAATTCCAGTGAGGGGTTGATTTTATAAAGTTGGTTTTACGAACATGCGGATGGGTCGTGAAATCATTTACGAGTGCGGATCAAAGATTAGGACTTTCTGAAGATTCATCAGGCAAAACCCCCTTTATGGTCCGTAAACCATTTTATGTGTCATATAGAGGTGTCGTAGAGTTAAAGTCCAATTTTCTTGCATCTTTGCACAAGACCCCGATTATGGGCCGTGGAATGCAATACGGCCTGTAAACTCCTTTCTTATGCCATGTCGACCAGTTATTCTGTTATCTTTAGGATTTGTATTTTTCTTATTATAAATAGGTTTTTAGGTTATTTTTGTAAGTTTTCTCATATTAGTTAGAAAATTTAGTAATTAGAGAGAGAAAATAGTGAGATTACATTAGAGAGATTTTGAGAACACTTGTTCTTTAGTTTCATCCTTAATCTTGTGATTCTCTTTAAAGTTGGATTTTCTTGTTCGTAATTCAATTGTGTAAATGTTTAATTATGTTCCTCCAATTCATAATTCTTGCATCTATACAAACCATGAGTAGCTAAATCCACAACTAGGGTTGTGGGAACCATGAAGAACTAACAAGGTAAAACTGAATAATTCATAATTCTTGGAAAGTGCATTCATGTATTAATTAACTCTCTTCATTTTGAATGTTTCTGATGGTAGGTGAACATTAGAAACCGCCCAGTGTTATTGACTAGACCAAGTTAGTAATAAATAGGAAAAGATATTAATTAAAAGGATTCAATTGATGTTTCTCGTCTAATCAACCGAATTGGACCAAGGGGAGGTTGTATTGGGACTAATAGGTAAGGGTTCGTAATACACACTATGGATATAGACCAAGTCACATAGTGGAATTCACCTCCAACCTTTGACCAAAGGGCTTGGTGAACTTAACTTACCATCCTGCATGCTACACACTAGAAAAGAATTAGGATATTCGGTGATACTGAGTTAGGGAATCATGGGGAACACAATACCCTAGTTTCTCTCCATATTGATTTCTCTCTTGTGTGTGTTCGTTTATTTTTATTTTCCATTGATTGTTGCAAAACCCCTCTCTTTGGGGAAGCAAGTTAGTTGACTTCTCGAATTGCAATCATTAAATTCTATTGAGTCTACGTATTTCTTATGGCTTTGACCCTAACCTTAGTTAGGTTCTATTTCTTGACAATGACCACTTTATTCTCTAAAAGGAGGTGTAACTTGGGCGACATAATGATTTTGGTGTCACTGCATGGGAATACGACTAGACTTAGTTAATGCATAGTGATTTGGGAGTTAATCCTTATTTTCCACATTTTATATTTTATTTTTGTTTTTGTTTTCTTTTCAGGGTGTAAGTGGACTATATGCCCAATACACGAAGTTGAGGCAGACCCTTGACTCCATTTGACCCAGAGATACATCGAACATTGAGGAGAATAACCAAGATAATGCCAACAATTCGGCCAACGCAGCTCTAAATAGGAATGAGAATGAAAATGATGATCATGAGAACCCACCTCCTCTTAGGGACATTGCTCCACAACCTTAGGATTTTAATGCTAATGATTATTAGTGGAACCAATACATGCTAAATCTTATGACTATGGAGGTGACTGGAGTTATTGAGTTGCCACCACTATTGGGAGATACAAAGATCACAGTCTCAAGTGGGTTGTGTCTAATGCTGCGAAATCATAGGATTTTGCGGGCTTATCATCGGGCTGTCCTCATAGCCACCTATACAAAGTTGTATTTATTTGTAAGAGTCTGATGGGAACATATAATCTATCTATAGATGCTGTGAGCCTTCGTGTCTTCAATTGTATCTTACTGGCAATGCAACATTATGGCTATTTGAGCTCCCACAGAGTTCAATCACCAGTTGGGCAGATTTGCAAAAGGTCTTTTTGGAGAGGTACTTCCCTAGATCGAAGATGCTTTAGTTGAAGGACCAAATCAACAACTTTGAGAAACTTCCTGCTGATTCAACCAGTACTACTTGGAGGCGGTCCACCAAATGCTTGAGGAGTGTCCCAAACCACAAGATAGTTGATGATGACTTGGTAGAGATCTTCTACTGTGCCCTTGATTAGAACAGTCATGCTTGTGCTGACACTATCATGGGTAGCATTTTCTTGGATTAGCCATTTGCAAGAATCGTAAAGAGGATGGAGAGAGTGGTCAAAGACTAACTGTGTATGGGGGTAGAGAGACAGAGCATCCACCAAAAGTTCTTGCACTGTCAGTGTTGGTTCGAAGCAAACAAAGATCAACGAAGAAATTATGCAAAAGCTTGCCCAAATTCACATAAGTATGGAGGTGATGATGAAGTAAAACCAATAGCGAGTTAATATAGTGGTTCATCAACCTCTACGTGCACCCATGTATGATGAGAGTGATTATGATGAGGATGCATGTTTTGTTGTTGATCAGATGGGGGTTTTTGAAACCAACACCCAAGGGTCTAATCAAGACTTATTGATGTCAAGGTCAAGGAAACCAAGGTTGGAACTTCAATAGAGATGGAGCTTATAGCGACAGTCACGGAGAATATTATGATAGGAACAGGGGTCCAAAGAGAGATGTAGATTAGGGTCACAGAGATGCAGGTGCAAGTAGTTGCAGAATTGAGGTGATGTTTGCCGCCTGCTGAAGAAAGCTGAGACACAAGATGAGACTCTGAAGGGTATGAATCTAAGATTTCTAGCATCAATTAGAAAATTAAGACTCATTCTGTGGCTATCAAACAAGTTGAACAATAGTTTGGTCAAGAATCGACTCAACTTAATCAGCATCAGAGGGGTACACTGCCTAGCAACACAATTTAGAATGCAAAGAATGAAGGGCATGGCGATTACTACTTGGAGTGGCAAGAGCACCATTGATCCTCCAATGCCAGTTGATGAAGATAATGTTTAAGAGGAGGCAGTTATGGCTAAGGATGCAGATGTAGGATATGATCATGGCAAGGATGGGGTTAGCAAAGCTGCTGATGCGCCACAAAAGTTGAAGCCATTCCTAGGCCTCCTCCCCTATTCCATCAAAGAATCAAAAAATGGGAGGAGGAAGGCAAGTCCAAGCACTTTCTCTCTATGCTTAAGCAACTCTCCATCAATAACTCTCTCATTGAGGCATTGGAGTAGATGCCAGGGTATGCAAAGTACATGATACACCTGGTTAATGAGAAGTACACTATGAGTCAGGAGCTCTCCTAAGAGCTTCAGCATTACAATGCTATTGCTACGAGGTCCTTGGTTCAAAAGCGAGAAGATCCCGGTGCTTTCACCATACCTTGCACCATTGGAGATGTGGAGTTTGTAAGGGCACTATGTGATATAGGTACCAACATTAATTTGATGCCCCTTGTGCTCATGAAAAAGTTAAGATTAGTAGCCCCTACTCCAACAAGCATACGGTTGTTGATGGCTGATCACATAGTGAAGAAAACTGTGGGGATATTATATGATCTTCTAGTCAAAATTGAAAAGTTCATATTTCTCGTAGACTTTGTGATCCTAGATTACGAGGTTCATTTTGAAGTCTGAGTCATCTTGGAGAGGCCCTTCTTAGCCACTGGACTACTTTGATGGACTTGCAACTCAAGTTTGGATTTGGGAAAGATAAGGTTGTGTTCAACATCTGTTAGCAAACAAAGAAAGAGAATAATGTGAGAGTGGTTTCTATTATTGAGACTATTGATGATGCTGAACCATAAGTACCACTTCAAGTGAGATTGGGTGTTGACACTTTGGAAGCGGTACAGATGAATTTCGTTAGTGATTGTATTTGAGATTATGAAGAGACAGTGAATGCTCCAGGGGTGTCTTATGGCCCTAGGAGCCAAATCAAGCTAGAACTAAACTTGCAAAATCAGGAGTCACCGCCCACAAAGACCTCCATAGAAGACCCACCGATATTAGAGTTGAAGGCCCTTCCAGCACATCTGAGATATACATTCTTGGGATCCAATAACACCTTGCCAGTTATAGTTGCTACAGATTTGAATTATGAGCAAGTGAGTGCCCTTGTGATGGTGCTTAAACAGTTCAATAAGGCCATTGGATGGACGACTATGGATATCATTGGTATTCCTCTAGAGTATGCACACATAAAATCCAGTTGGTCAAGGACTAGAAGCCAAGTATTGACCACCAACGGTGCCTAAACCCTTCTATGCAAGAGGTTGTACACAAGGAGATCATCAAATGGTTGGAAGCAGGAGTGATCTACCCAATTATCGATAGTGAATGGGTGAGTCCGATTCAGTATGTTCTAAAGAAAGGGGCCATCATAGTGGTACCAAATGCCAATAATGAGTTAATCCTGATATGGCCAGTCACTGGATGGAGGGTATGTATGGATTAAAAAATACTTAATGTTTCGATAGAAAAAGACCACTTCCCTGTACCATTCATGGATTAGATATTGGATCGACTAGTTGGAAAGGGCTGGTATTGCTTCCTTGATGGATATTCAGGGTATAATCAGATCGTAATTGCTCACGAGGATCAGGAGAAGATGATATTTACATGCTTGTATGGTACCTGCACATTCAAAAGGATGCCATGTGGATTATGTAATGCCCTAGTGACATTTCAGAGGTGTCTAATGTCAATCTTCTCTTCATGGATGAATTTAGCATGGTTGGAGACTCATTTAAGGACTTCTTGAAGCACTTACGAGCTATTGTACAAATTGCGAGGAAAGTCATTTGGTGCTAAATTGGGAAAAGTGCCACTTCATGGTGAAGGAGGGCATTGTTTTGGGGAAAAAGGTATCTAGCAAAGGGATTGAGGTCGACAAAGCTAAAATAGAGGTGATTGAGAAGCTTCCACCACCCATCTTAGTTAATGGTCTGAGGAGCTTCCTGGGACATACAGGATTCTACCGGAGATTCATGAAAGACTTCTCTAAAATTACAAACCCCTTGTGCAAGTTGCTGGAGAAGGATACTAAGTTTGTGTTCGATGATACATGCCTTATTGCTTTTGAAGAGTTGAAGAAGAAATTAATTTTAGCCCTAATCATTGTAGATTTAGACTGGTCTAAGTCCTTTAAAATCATGTGTGATGCAAGTGGGGTTGTGTAGGTATAGTACTGGGACAACAACAAGAGAAGATATTACATCCCATATACTATGCTAGCAAAGCCCTAAATATAGCCCAGAAGAATTACACTGTCACCGAGCAAGAGTTACTTGCAGTCATCTTTACATTCGAGAAGTTCAGGTCATATCTGTCAGGGGCCAAAGTGGTGGTGCATACGAACCACTCAACATTAAGATACTCGATGGCAAAGAAGAATACAAAACCAAGATTCATGAGATGAGTACTTCTTCTACAAGAGCTCAACTTCGAAGTCATCGATGGAAAAGGGACAGAAAATCAAGTTGTAGTTCATCTTTCCAGATTAGAAAATAGGGCAATGACAAAATTTGATGATGGATTGGAGATCAATGATTTGTTTCTAGATGAGAGAGTGTCGACAACATCACATAACTTAATACCATGGTTTGTAGACTATGCAAACTACTTGGTGAGTTACATTGTATCGCCCGATCTAAACACACATTTGAGTCGGAAGTTCATGTCTGATGTAAGGAAGTTATTTTGGGATGACCAATACTTATTTCATGTATGTGAAATTGGGAGTATTCATCACTGGTTTCCTAAGATCGAGATGATGAGCATACTTGAGGCATATCACTCGTCATTAGTGGGTGGGCGTAATAGTAGAGTTCAGACAGTACACAAGATCTTATAGTGTGGGTATTATTAGCCCACCTTCCACTAAGATGCCCACAACTATGTCAAAGCTTGTGATAGGTGCCTAAGAGAAGGTGGTGTTTCCTATAAACATGAGCTCCCTCTAAATCCCATTATGGTGATTGAGTTATTTGATGTATGGGGGATAGATTTCATGGGACCTTTTGTTAGCTCACATGGAAACAAGTACATCTTAGTCGCTATGAATTATGTATCGAAGTAGGTTGAGGCCGGGCTCTACCCAACAACGATGGAAAAGATATCACAGCATTTCTGAAAAAGAACATCTTCTTAAGGTTTGGAATGATAATCATCAATGATGAAGGTTCTCACTTCTACAATAGGTTTTTCAAGGCTCTTCTTGAAAAGTATGGGCTGAAACATTAGGTGGAGATGCCTTATCATCCTTAGACAAGCGGGCAGGTGGAGGTATCTAAAAGGAAAATTAAATAGATTCTATTCAAGACTGTGAATGCAAATAGGACAAATTGGTCGCGGAGGCTAGATGACACATTATGGGCATACCGAATAACATTCAAGACCCCTATAGGCATGTATCCCTACCAAATTGTCTTTGGGAAGACATGTCATTTGCCAGTAGAACTTGAGCACAAAGCAATATGGGCGCTGAAGAAGTTGAATCTGGATCAGAATGATGCAGTAAACTCTACGATAAGCCAACTCAATAAGCTTGATAAGTTTTGATTGAAGGCTATGAGAGCTCAGCCTTGTATAAACAAATAATGAAGTTGCAACACGATCGTCGTATAGAGAATTGTCAATTTGCACCAGGGAACTTAGTGCTGCTCTATAAATCATGATTAAAGGTGTTCCCTGGGAAGCTCAAGTCCATATGGATGGTACCCTTTTGAGTAGCACATATCTTTGATCACGGGGCTACTGAGTTTGAGAGAAGCAATGGAGGGACTTTCAAGATAAATGGCCGAAGAGTCAAGGCATACCTTGGAAACATGGAGGAGATAAAAACCATGGACAAATGGAATCTTGAGGATGTCTGAGTTCTCAAGACAACTATGCCATGCTGCAATAGTAAATTAGGCACTGCTTGGGAGGCAACCCAAGGTTTACACCTGCACTTAGGCACCCAAGTATGATTTTGGACCCTATATGTTTTTTTTACTTAGATTGTGTGCATTGGGGATAATACATATCTTTTTTGATGGGGTGTGGATAGTTATGGGCCTCAGTGAAGTCTAAATAGCATGGATCCATAATTACCCTAATTTTTTATCTAAGAGTTTTCTTACCCATGTTCTTTTTCCCCATGGATATTTACTTTATGTTGAACCAACATATTTAGGAAGTATTTATAGCATATAGCACTAATAGCTATGGCATATAGCATGTTGTTGTGTTTTTGAGAAAAATGATACCCACAATAAATTTTGATTAGTAGTTTAGATAGCAACCATGCATGTATAGGTGTGTGACAATATTTGTCCTGATAATGAAACGACCCCAAAAAGTGCTCAAAAATGTGCCTCGGAATGCCTGGAATTTTAAATTCCATATATCTCAAAATCCATTTGCTATTTCAAAAATCCAACTTCATATTCATGTTCAGGGGGTCAAAATTAAGTGAAAAAGGGTCTAACTCTGATTTAAAAGAGAAGATTAGCAATTATGAAATTCCAAAGGTGCGATTTCCAGTGGGGTTTTCGCATCGCCACCACGACGCGCCTTTGCCTATATTGGGGGCAATTTTTTAGTTCGGTCTAAGACTTCTAAGTCTTGGGCCTAAGTGTTCCCAAATGAGCTTTTACCCATACTTAACCTTATTTCACCCTCATAACATCCTAAACATTTCGCAATACTCACTCAAACACTTAGCCATATTTTCACTCCAAATATTCAAGTCCCAAATCCTCATCCCAAGTTAAGGTTCTCCTTCAAGGTTCTTCTTCAAGCTTCAAGTCTCCATCTCCAATCTTCACCAAGTTCATATCTAAGCTAAGGTATGCGGGTTTCTTTCACCCATGATACCCAAGCCTCTTTTTACTCAAATTGCATGATTTAAAGATTATTTACAAATGAGTCTTGATTACTATGAAATTCACTACACACTATGTTAAAGCTACGTAAAGTTGTGACTATTTTGCTATGTTTTGAGCTATAAATCTTGGATCTATTGTAGGATTTGATGAGGGATTTTGATGTATATTGCTTGAGGGTATTACAAGGTGTTGTTTATGGTTTTACAATGGATTTTCTTGCATGATTTCATCTCTATGTTTCATGATTTTATACTTGCATTGCACACCGTCTATATATTTGATAAAATGTCCGGATATGGTTTCTTGAGGAGTTGATGGTCCAAAAAATGAGATATGATATGAATAACTATATGATGAAGAAATAAGTTTATGTATATAATATACTCTATACAAAGTGTTGCGTTAGACCATACCCGATTCGGAAGGGTAAGAACCCGGGTAACCAAGGTAGGGATTTGTACTCATAAACTATGTGAGGGGTTTGTACTTCACCACCATGGTGATAAGGTGTGATTTTCATTAACCATGTGAGGGGTTTGTACCAAACAACCACCAAGGGGTTTGTACCTTGAATAGCTAGCCTGGCCTCTTCTACACATATGATATCCTATATGAGTTTGAGTTACTTAAGCATGATTTACTTAAGCCATTGATCGTATATGCCATATTGTTATATTATGCCTATTGCTTACTATTATGCATTTTGATTATGATGCCTATCTATTATTGCATTGCATCCTGCATACTTAATACATTCAAACATACTAATGCATACTCTTGCCTACATAATATCACCATGTAGGAACCGGAACCCAAGTTGATCCTCCTCCTCCACATGGATAGTTCGGTACTACTCAAGCTTGTTGGTGATTCCTCCACTTTGGGGACCTTAGTCTACGCTCTCTTGTTATGTATTGTGACACTCTTCTTTATGTTCTATTTGACTATAAGGGTGAGCCCGATTGCTTTGTCTTGGCCCTCGCTTTTACCTATGTAGTTGAGGTGGTTGTTGGACATGTTATTTATCTATGAGATGAGTTTAACTCTTGTCTCTTCACTATAATATTGTGTAAGCTTTTTCCTCAGCCCCTATTCTTGCTCTTAATATTTTAATATTCTTCCGCGCTCAATGATGTGTAATGATAAATGAAGAGACTTGTTTGGGATTCCTTCGGGTTCTCCATTCTCCGTGTCATGTCTAGGCCCTAGGCTTGGGATGTGACAAACTTCGTATCAGAGCACTAAGTTGATAGATCCTCAAATTCCAACACACCGCGTCGATTAGAGTTCTATTCATGGTTGTTAAGCTCACCATGACTATGAGTAGGAGGCTAAGAGACTTTTTAGGAAATGTTTCCCTTATTCATGTTCTATGTCGTGCTATAGAGTTGTAGTGAGGTTTTCCCCCTAACAATTGTTCTTTGATATGATAGATCATGCCAAACACTAGAGAAAGATAGGCCCAAACTCCCGAGGAACAACCTACCAATGGTGAGCTCCGGCATGCTCTCACTATGCTTGCCCAAGTGGTGGCCAATCAAGTCAATCAGGGGCCCAAATCCCTGATGCTACTACCCTGGGGGCTAGTGTAAGAGACTTAATGAGGATGAATCCTCTGATATTCTATAGGTCAAAGGTGGATGAAGATTCACAAGAGTTCTTTGATGAGGACTAAAAAATTTTGAATATCATGGGTGTTGGAATGAATGAAAAAGGGGAGTTGGCAGCGTACCAACTCAAAAGTGTAGCCCAAATATAGTATGATTAGTGGAAGGGTGAAAACGAAATTAGTAATATGGTGCTCTTGGAGGAGTTCAAATTAGCTTTCCTTAATCAATTTTTCCCTCTTGAGCTTAGAGAAGCAAAGTTGGTGGAGTTTATGAACTTGAACCAAGGGGCTATGAGTGTGAGGGAGTATGCCCTCAAGTTTAATCAACTTTCAAAGTATGCTCCCCATTTAGTGGACAATCCTAGATCTAGGATGAATAAGTTCATGATGGGGATCTCCCACTTGGTATTTGAAGAATACCGGTCCACCATGCTAATTAGTGAAATGGACTTGTCTCAGTTGATAACCTATGCCAAGCCAATGGAGGAGGAGAAATTGAGGAAGAGAAGGGGACATGAGGCCAAGAGGGCCCTAGTTGAGGGTAAATTCCAAATGGGTGCTAAATTTTGTCAAGTCCAAGGGCCTTCTCATGCTACTAATAAAGGGTTTTCCAATGACTTTCCTAGGCCTCAAGGTGTTGGTGGGGTGGCTCCTATTGATGTGTGCCCTAAATGTGGAAGGAGCCATGGAGGCCCATGTTTGAAGGGTTCTAATGCATGGAATGAATGTGGGGAGCTTGTTCACAAAAAGATAGATTGTCCAAGAAACCATGGCAATGGCTGGGGCATAAATGCGGTCCCATTGGATAGAGGTGATCCTCAAGGTAGTGCCCCAAGGGACAACCAGTTTTATGCACTACATGGGAGGCAAGGGATTGGTGAGATTCCTGAAATTGTTACCGGTATGTTGAAAATCTTTGAATTTGATGTATATGCTTTGATTGATCTGGGTGCCACTCTTTCCTTTGTTACCCCTTTTGTTACTAAAAAGTTCCATGTTGTTCCCGAGTTATTGCATGAGTCATATGAAGTATCCACTCCTATTGTTTCCTCTATTGTTGCTAGAAAAGTTTATAGGAGTTGTCCTATTTTAATTTTGCATAAGTTGTTACCTTGTCATCTTGTTGAATTAGACATGGTATTTTGATGTCCTTCTTGGGATGGATTGGTTGCATGCCTACTATGCTTCTATTTATTACAGAACCCATAGGGTGAAGTGTCAATTCCTTAATGAGCCCGTTCTTGAGTGGGAAAGTCAAGATGTGGTGGTCAAGGGTAAATTCATTTCATGTATTAAAGCCCATAAGTTGATTTCTAGGGGGTGTTTGTATCATCTTGTGATGGTTAAAGATGTGGAGTCCAATGTCCCTTCCATTGAGTCGGTTCCAGTTGTAAATAAGTTTCTTGATGTCTTCCCAAATGACTTTCCCGGTGTCCTTCCCGAAATGGAGATAGATTTTGGCATAGATCTCCTTCTCGATACTCAACCTATCTCTATTCCCCCTTACCGTATGGCCTCGACAGAGTTGAATGAGATAAAGGAGCAATTGAAAGATTTGTTTGAAAAGGGATTTATTAGGCCTAGCCAATCACCTTGGGGTGCTCCGGTGTTATTTATAAAGAAGAAGGATGGGTCACTTAGAATGTGCATTGACTACCAACAACTCAGTAGGTTACCATCAAGAATAGGTATCCTCTTCTAAGGATTGATGATCTGTTTGACCAACTGCAAGGGGCTATCTTCTTCTCTAAGATTGATCTTTGGTCCGAGTATCATCAAGTAAGGGTAAGGGAGTGTGGCATTCCCAAGACGGTCTTTCGAGGACTATATATGGGCATTATGAGTTTGTTGTGATGTCGTTTGGGTTGACCAATGCACCAACCATCTTCATGGACCTAATGAATAGAGTCTTCAAACCTTACCTTGATTCTTTTGTTGTGGTCTTCATTGATGATATTTTGATCTATTCACATAGTAGGGAGGAGCATGTGGGGCATTTGAGGATGGTGTTGTAAAGATTGAGGGAGGAGAAATTGTATGCCAAATATGATAAGTGTGAATTTTAGTTGAAGGAGGTTGCATTCTTGGGTCATGTGGTGTCAGGGGATGGTATAAAAGTGGATCCTAAGAAAACCTATGTGATTAGAAATTGGCCTAGACCATTGACCCTGTTAGATATTAGGATCTTCTTGGGCCTAGCGGGTTATTATAGAAGGTCTGTGAATGGGTTCTCATCCATTGCTTCTCCTAAGAAAAAATATACACAAAAGAAGGTTAAGTTTGTGTGGACCAGTGAGTAAGAGAGGAGATTCCAATAACTGAAAGACAATCTTGTGTCCACTCCTATATTGTCACTACCAGATGAGCTTGAGGGATCTGTGGTGTATTGTGATGCTTCCCGAGTTGGTTTAGGTTGTGTATTGATGCAAAATGATAAGGTCATAGCTTATGCTTCTAGACACTCAAGGTACATGAAAGGAATTACCCTACCCATGATCTAGAGTGAGCCACTGTTGTGTTTGCATTAAAGATTTGGTGCCACTACTTGTATGGTGTGCATGTGCATGTGTTCACCGATAATAAAAGCCTCTAATATGCCTTCACACAAAAGGATCTCAACTTGAGACAAAGGAGATGGTTAGAACTTCTTAAAGACTATGATATGAGTGTGCACTATCATCTGGGTAAAGCAAATGTGGTGGTGCATGCCTTGAGTAGGGTGTCTATGGGTAGCTTAGCCCATGTTGATGGTGGTAGGGAGATGGCTAGGGAGGTGCATCAATTGGCTAGATTGGGGGTTAGGTTGGAGGAGGTTAGTGATGATGGTGTGGTTGTTATTGATGGGTCTAAGTCTTCATTGGTTGATGAGGTAATAGCAAAACAAGATCTTGACTCCTCCTTGCTTGAATTGAAGGCCTTGGTGAAAGAGGGCAACGTAGAGGTTTTCTCCCATGGAGGAGATGGGGCCCTTAGGTACCAAGGTAGGTTGTGTGTGCCTTGCATTGATGGTTTAAGGGAAAAGATCATTGATGAGGTCCATAAATCTTCTTATTCTATCCACCCTGGTTCCACCAAAATGTATAGGAACTTGAGAGATGTGTATTGGTGGGGAGGCATGAAGAAGGACATTGCCAAATTCAATTTTGATTGCCATAGTTGTCAATAAGTCAAAACTGAACTTCAAAGGATGGGTGGCCTAACCCAAGACATAGAAATCTTGGAAGTCGGAAGTTATTAATATGGATTTTATGATTGGGTTTCCCAACGCTAGAAAAGGTTTTGATTCGATATAAATCGACCCACTTTCTACAAGTTAAGACCACCTATGGGGATAAAAAGTATGCAAAGTTGTACATCCATGAGTTAGTAAGGTTGCATAGGGTTCCTTTGTGCATCATATCATATCGTGGTTCACAATTCACTTCACACTTTTGGAGGTCCTTTCAAAGAGGTCTTAGTACAAAAGTTCACCTTAGTATGACCTTTCACCACCAAATGGATGGCCAAGTCGAAAGAACCATTCAAACACTTTAGGATATGATAAAGCTTGTGCATTGGAGTTGAGGGGTAGTTGGAATGACTATCTTCCTTTTGATTGAGTTTGCGTACAACAATAGCTATCACTCTAGCATCAGTATGACTCTTTTGAGGCTCTTTATGGGAAACGTTATAGATCACCGGTTGGTTGGTTTGAGGTTTGATAGGTGGATTTATTGGGACAAGATCTGATTATGGATGCTCTTGAGAAGGTTAGGATGATTAGGAAAACGTTGCAGACGCCCAAAGTCTTCAAAAATCCTATGCCGATGTGAGAAGAAGAGACCTTGAATTCAAAGTGGGTGATTTGGTTTGCTTAAAAGTTTCTCCAATGAAAGGTGTGGTCCGCTTTGGTAAAAAGGGGATATTGAGTCCACGATATGTTGGTCCTTATGAGGTTATGAGTAGGGTTGGCAAGGTAGCGTATGAATTGAAGTTGCCTAGTGAAATGAATTTCGTTCATCTGGTGTTCCATGTCTCTATGTTGAGACAATGTGTGGTGATCCTAATGCTATTGTGCCTCTTGATGTTGTGGGTTTTGTTGAGGATAACTTGACCTATTAGGAGGTTCTAATTCAGATTGTGGATAGGCAAGTAAAGAGATTGAGGAACATTGAGGTGGCATCCTTTAAGGTCCTTGGGAGGAGCCAAGAAATCGAAAGTGCTACTTGGGAGGCCAAAGTGGACATGCAAAAGCGGTATCCTTAACTTTTGTACTCTACTCAAGCCTAAGGTACCAATTCTAAGTCCTCTATATGATTTCAAGTCTTGTATTTCAGCCCCTATCTCATTCATATGTATTCATGTTTAAGTTAGTAAGTTATGATTATTTTACACGTATGTTGAGACTTTGAAAATTGTGTTTTCAATGTGATGTTGCATTCTTGTTAGGGCTGATTTGTTGATGATCACTCTCATTTTGTACATCTTTTTTACATTCGGGGACGAATGTTCCCAAGGGGCATATATTGAAACGATCCCAAAAAATGCCCGAAAATATGCCTTAAAATGCCCGAAATTTGAAATTCCATATATCTCAAAATCCATTTGTTATTTCAAAAATTCGACTTCATATTCTTGTTCAGGGGGTCAAAATTTGGTGAAAACGAGTCTAACCCTGATTGAAGAGCGAAAATTAGAAATTATGAAATTTCAAAAGTGTATTTCCAGCGGGGTTACTGCGCTGCTTCCGCAACATACCTCTGCCTATTTTGGCGACTATTTTTTTAGATTGGTCCAGGACTTCTAAGTCTTGGGCCTAAGTGTTCCCAAATGTTTTTACCCATACTTAGCTTTATTTCACCCTCATTTTGTCCTGAACATTTCCCAATACTCACTCAAACACTTAGCCATACTTTTACTCCAAATATTCAAGTCCCAAACCTTCATCCCAAGCTAAGGTTCTCCTTCAAGAATCTACTTCAAGTTTCAAGCCTCCATCCCCAATCTTTACCAAGTTCATCTCTAAGCTAAGATATGTGGGTTTCTTTCATGGGTTCCTTTCACCCATGATACCCAAGCCTCTTTTTACTTAAATTGCATGATTTTTAAACTTGATTTACAAATAGATCTTGATTATTATGAAATTCACTGCACATTATGAGATTCACTGCACACTATGTTAAAGCTATGTAAAGTTATGACTGTTTTGCTTTGTTATAAGCTATAAATGTTGGATCTATTGTAAGATTTGATGAGGGGCTTTAATGTATATTGCTTGAGAGTGTTGCAAGGTGTTTATTGATGGTTTTACAATGGATTTTCTTGCATGATTTCATCTCTATATTTCATGGTTTCATACATACATTACACACCCTCTAATTGTTTGATAAAATGTCCGGATATAGTTTCTTGAGGAGTTGAAGGTCCAAAGCATGAGATATGATATGAATGACTATGATGATGAAATGAGCTTATATATATGATATACTCTATATAAAGTGTTGCATTAGAACATATCTGGGAGGATAAAAGCCCGGGTAACCAAGGTGGGGGTTTGTACTCATCAACTATGTGAGGGATTTGTACTTCACCACCATGGTGATAACGTGCGATTATTATCAACCATGTGAGGGGTTTGTACTAAACAACCATCAAGGGGTTTGTGCCTTGAATAGCTAGTTTGGTCTCTTCTACATATATGATATCATATATGAGTATGAATTACTTAAGCATGATTTACTTAAGCATTGATCATACATGCCATATTTTTATATTATGCCTAGTGCTTACTATTATGCATTTTGATTATGATGCCTATCTATTATTATATTGCATCCTACATACTTAGTACATTCACATGTACTAAGGCATACTCTTGCCTATGTGATATCACCATGTAGGAACCGAAGCCCAAGTTGATCAACCTCATCCACATGGGTAGTTCGGTGTTACTCGAGCTAGTTGGTGAGTCCTTCACTTCGGAGACCTTAGTCTATGCTCTCTTGTATGTATTATGACACTCTTCTTTATGTTTTATTTGACTATAAGGGTGAGCCCGGTTGCTTTGGTCTTGGCCCCCGCTTTTATCTATGTACTTGAGGTGGTTGTTGGACATATTATTTATTTATGATATGAGTTTAACTTTTGTCTCTTGACTATGATATTTTATAAGCTTTTCCCTTAGCCAATTTGCCCGTATTCTTGCTCTTTAATGTTTTAATATGCTTCTGCGATCAATAATGTGTAATGACGAGTGGAGAGACTTGTTTGGTATTCCTTCGGGTTCCCCATTCGCTGTGTCATCTCTAGGCTCTAGGCTTGGGACGTGACAGATAATTGAGGATAAATTGAGATGAAAAGCATGATCTGAGAGTCTTTTGTTGATAATGTAGTCAGTGCCATGTGAGTATTACCTTTCAATTGTTAAATTCATGTGTTGTGTATGCTAATTCAAAACTTTCCTTGATACTCTATGTTAGACTGTAGAATAATTGGGTTAGGAAAGGATCTTAGCCTAAATGGCCAACCAAAATTGCAATATACCCTTTGTTCCTAATGTTTGAGCCTAACTTGTACTTATTCTTTGCAAACACCTATTTAACCTAGCCTTGTTAGTTGTGTAATCCTAAAATTGGCCCTGGTCCTTAACTTTATGCACCTTGACTGAGACAAGAAGCCTAAGTTCAGGGTGGCTACCAAAAGTGGTCCTAGTTCTGAGGATGGATATTGTGTAACTCAACTCTGGCCAAAAGCCTAAGTTAAGGGTGGCTAGTGTAAGGGTGAAACACAAAAATAAGGGAGAAGTTAGTGAAACAGAGAAAAAGAAAAATCATGTACTGGGTGCAAGAAAAAGAAATGATGCATCAGTTTTAAGCTAAAAAGAAAAATAAAGTGTAAAAGCAAGGCAGAAGGCTGAAAATTGAGAAGAAAGCACCCAAAAGAGCTTGAAATAGGATAGAGGGAGAATAAGGTAAAAATAACAGAGTTGGTATGGAGAAAGTGTAGAAAAAAATAGTTTCAAGGAGGGCCTTTAGTCACCATGTTCCCAAAATACTATACCAAAGCTCCCTGAGCCTACGTTACAAGCCTAGAAAGTCCTATAGTGATCCTAGTCTAAGTAGTTGAAGGTCTTAGGCATGATTATACGGGCAAGCCTAAGGTGTTAGGTATGATGGATGAATATCTTTTGTGAGAATGAGTGATTTTGCATAGTCCCAAGTTCTACATGAAAACATCATTGCGTGTAAAAAATGAGACTTCTTTTTATGAGGGAACTTGTATTGCATTGTTAGCTTTAAACTTACTCAGTAATTATGGATTGTTGATATTACCTCACTTGTCATAGTTGTGTTGTTACATGCACTAGCCTTTGCTGGTTTGCTGGATGGATATCTGATTCTGTTTTAAAAATGTGGTATGGGTATCTGTGTTTGAATTGAGGTGAAGTATGCCATTGGGTTGAGGTTTGTGTGTTACTATATTATCTATGTAGATTGAGTCCGTCCCTTGAGGAAAAGCGATAATTTTAAGTTGTGGATATTAATGTATTGTCAAAATACAACACTTTTGATGCTTTAAACTTAGAATTTTGTGTGCTCTCAATGCGACGTTAGTTGGTTGTATGTGTTTTTGTGTTATATTTGTAGGATACTGGTTTGGTCTTGATTTTGGGAAGAAATAAAGATATTGCTAAATTTTAATGCAGTATGAGACCCTTTACGGGCCGTAGATCATTCTACGGGTCCTGAAGTGGTTTCATGAATAATTCCAATAAGGGGCTGATTTTTTGAAGTTGGTTTTATGAAAATGCAGATGGGTAGTGGAATGATTTACACGTCGAAGACCATGGTTCGCGCCCTGAGGATCAGAGATTAGGTCTTTCTGAAGATTCATTATACGAAACCCTCGTTTACGGGTTATAAACCACTTTACCAGTCGTATAGAGGTGTCGTAGAGTTGAAGTCCAATTTTTCACCATCCTTGTATGAGACCCCAATTAAGGGACATGGAATGCAATACGGCCCGTAAACTCCTTTCATGCGGTGTGCTGCCCAGTTATCTTGTTATGTTTAGAACTTGTATTTTTCTTCTTATAAATAGGCTTTTTGGTTAATTTTTTTGTAACTTTTTGCATATTACTTAGATAATTCAATAATTAAAGAGAGAAAATAGTGAGATTATATTAGTGAGATTTTTAGAACACTTGTACTTATTTCATCTTTAACTTTGTGATTCTCTTTGACGTTGGATTTGTTTGTTTGTAATTGAATTGTGTAAGTGTTCAATTATATTCTTCCAATTCATAATTATTGCTTCTACTCAAAGCATAAGTAGCTAAATCCACAACTAGGGTTGTGGGAACCATAAACAACTTACAAGGTAAAATCAGATAAATTCATAATTCTTGGAAAGTGTGCATGTATGTATTAATTAATTCTATTCATTTTGAATGTTTCTGATGGTGGCTACATTAGAACCCGCCTAGTGTTACTAACTAGACCAAGGTAGTAATAAATAGGAAAAGAATTTAATTAACATGATTGATTGATGTGTTCTTTTCTAATCAACCAAACTGGGCCAAGGGAAGGTTATACTGGGACTAATAGGTAAGGGTTAGTAATGCATACTATGGAGATGGACAAGTCACATAATGAAATTTACCTCTCATCTTTAACCAAAGGGCTTGGTGAACTTAGCTTACCCATCCTGCATGCTACATACTAGAAAAGAATTAGGTTATCCGGTGATACTTTGTTAGGGAATCATGGGGAACACAATACTGTAGTTTCTCTCCATATTGATTTCCTTCTTGTGTTAGTTAGTTTAGTTTTATTTTCTATTAATTATTACAAACCCTCCACTTTCGGGAAGTAAGTTGTTTAACCACTTGTATTGCAATCATTGAATTTTCTTGAGTCTACGAATTTCTTGTGGATTCGACCCTAACTTTGGTTAGCTTCTATTTCTTGACAGCGACTGCTTTATCCTCCAAAAGGAGGTGTTACTTGGGTAACCTCAGGGGTGCATGTTGATGTTTTCACCGATCAGAAGAGTTTGCAATATGTATTCACTCAAAGGGATCTTAACTTGAGGCAAAAGAGGTGGTTGAAACTTCTTAAATTCTATGATATGAGTGTACAATATCACCCCGATAAGGAAAAAATTGTAGACAATGCTCTTAGTAGGCTATCTATGGGAAGTGTGGCTTATGTTGATAAGGGGAAGAAAGAGTTGTCAATGGATGTTCACCGATTGGCTAGGTTAGGTGTTAGGTTGGCCAACTCTAATGATGGTGGTATTCATGTTCAGAATGGGGCCGAATCTTTCGTGGTTGTTGATGTTAAGGCTAAACACGATATAGATTAGTCATTGGTTGCGTTGGAAAAGTTGGTTGCCGAGAAGGAGATAGAGGTTTTCTCCCAAGGGGGAGATGGTGTGCTTCGGTATCAAAATCGGTTATGTGTTCTAGATGTGGATGATCTAAGGAGGGTGATCATGATTGAAGCTCTTAACTCTCATTATTCTATCAACCCGGGATCTACTAAGATGCATCAGGATTTGAGGGGAGTGTACTGGTGTCTTGGTGTGAAGAAGGATGTAACCAAGTTTGTATTCGAATGCCTTAATTATCAACAAGTGAAGGTAGAGAACCAAAGGCTCGTGGGTTGGCTCAAGATATTGAAAAACCTACTTGGAAGTGGGAAGATGTGACTATGGATTTTATGGTTGGGTTTCCTCGACCCGAAGGCAATCTGACTCCATTTGGGTTATTGTTGACTAGATGACTAAATCAGCTTACTTCGTACTGGTTAAGACTACCTTTAGTGCCAAATATTATGGAAAGTTATACATCTAAGAGTTTTTGAGGTTGCATGGTGTGCCTAGGTCTATCAAATCGGATTGTGGCACCCAATTTACCTCTCACTTTTGGTGGTTGTTTCAAAGATGACTTGGTACTAAGGTAAAGTTGAGTACTGCCTTCCATCCTCAAACCGATAGGCAAGCCGAGAGGACATGTTGAGGGTTTGTGTGATGGAATTCAAAGGTAATTCAAATGACCATCTTCCTCTCATTGAGTTTGCTTATAATAATAGATTTCATGCTAGCATTGGTATGGAACCATTTGAGGCCTTGTATGGTAGGAGATGTAGATCTCTAGTGGGGTGGTTTGAGTTAGAACAGATGACTTTGATTTGTCCAGATTTGGTGTTGGAGGCTATGGAGTAGCTGAAGTTAATTAGAGAGAGGTTGAAGATGGCCCAAAGTCACCAAAAGTCCTATTTAGATATTAGAAACGAGGATCTTGAGTTTTATGTTAGATATTGGGTGTATGAGAAAGTCTCACCTATGAAGGGTATGATGTATTTTGGAAAGGAAGGCAAGCTAAGTCCCCAGTATGTAGTCCTTATGAGATTGTTGAGCAAATTGGGAATATGGCTTATAGGTTGGATTTGCCTCCAGATTTGAGGTCTATTCACCGGGTCTTCCATGTGTCTATGTTAAGGAAGTTGGTTGGTGACCCTAGTACTATTGTACCTTTTGAAGGTGATGAGGTTGAGGAGAACTTGTCTTATAAGGAAGTTCCAGTTGAGATTTTGGATAGGAAAGTGAAGCGGCTTCATAATAAGGATGTGTCTTTGGTTAAGGTACTTTAGAGAAATCAACATGTGGAGAGTGCTACATGGGAGGCGGAGTTGGACATGATGAAATGATATCCCCATATTTTCCTATCTACTCAACCTTAGGTATTAGGTTCTTCCTTTTTCAAGTGGTCCTAATTCTTTAATTCTTGAGTTTCATGACATGACATGCATACATGTGCACGAAAATGATTTTTAAATGTTTTGAATTCGTTATGATATGAGTTTTAATGACTTTATGATTTTCAAGTGATAAGATATGCATTATATCTTGTGTTTAGATGTTTCATGTTCTAAGTCAATCCTTTCAAGCCATTTTCTAGCACATTTGAGGACGAACATTCCCAAGGTAGAGATGATGTAAGGACCTAGACTTGTACGATTTCAATGGAGCTTGGAAATTTGATTTTGAAATGTTTTGGACCAAGGTGACTCTTTATGGAAGCCTTCACGGTCCATGTGGTGTTATACGGAACGTGTGGAGCCTCCTTGAAGTGGCCCTTGGCCTTGTTTGGGGTGTAAAGACCTTAATGTTGACTTTGGGACCAAGGCATACCACACTTGGATCCCACATGGATAATGTGGAGGACCGTATGGTAGCCTTGGGTTTGAGACTCCACAATTTTGGAGCCAAGGCATGTGGTAGCTACTCTCACGAACCATTTGAAGCCTCATAGTCCGTGAGGCCCTTCCGTATGGGTTCCGGAGTGAAATTTTTCTTTGTATTGGATCACCATCTGAGAAATTAGTTGTGTAGAATTTTTCTAAGTAGAGTGGGATGGAGGAGACATGGACCGTGTGGCTTGGTACAGTTCATACCGCCTTTCGTATGAGTGCCTACATTGGATTTTTCTAACTTTGGAATTATTGTTTCTGACTTTTGTCAAATGAAAATTTTCCAAGTGTTGGATCACTGGCAAGTTTACGGTCCATATGGTGCCTCATGGATCGTACTACCCTCCCTAAGACCTTAACTTCAATTTTTCTACTCATTTCACTAATGACATTTTCGTAATTACAATTTATCCTGAGGGTCTTTTGTGACCTTATACCTAAAGACATTCAAATGAACTATACATTATTTCTTTCATTCAAATTCACTCTTACACTTAGCAATTCTCTCAACTCACTCTTAAGAACTCTCTCAAAGGACTCTTGTGAAATCTAAACTTGGGAATCAAGGAAAGGCTCTTTCATCTTTAAATTCCTTCATGAATCTTCTTTATTAGCTAAGGTATGTGAGATTGGTTCTTGGTCCTTTCCAACTGAGAAGACCCAAACTCTTCTCACTTAAAATTTCTTGGAATTTTGCTTCCTTTAGATATAGGTTTTGAAGATTATTGTTTATTAAATTCAATTGAAGTATGAGCTATGCTTTGTTGTTGATTTCAAATTGATTTAGGCCATAATATGTTGAATAACATGATTATTATGAAGATTTGAATATGCATTGTCCCTTTAAAGTTTGATTTGAGCATGGGTAATCTAAATTGTTAATTTGAATGTGAATTTTACTTGTGGATTTACTTGAATTCCATGTAGTATTGATGATTTAAGATTTGATTCGATATTACCCATTGCTATTCACATATTGTTCATGGCATATGCATTCATGATAATTGGATTTTATACAATTATCAGTGGATTAAGCTCACATATGCTTTTATAAAAATGTTTTTGGTGAGTTAAGCTCATATATTGTTTATGACAAGAATGTAATCACATAAATGTCTATCGATATTTCTCTTTGAGCATATTGGGTGGTTGCACCATATTGGTAAGTGAATGAGCTATTCCTATGCATGAAAAGTATGGATTGAATTGTGATTTCGCTTTTTAGTCTAAGTATGAATGATTATGAAGAGTGTTTGGCTTTTAAGCATAATGTGCATTGAAATGATTTGAAATGACTATTGCCTCTTTTGAAGGCATGTATATATATAAGTGCTCTTTTGGGATGATGACTTAACACCGAATGGACTGGGGGTGTCAGGGCTATCCCCAAGGGTCCTCTCCCTTTCCTTGAACTATGTGCCAACATAGGTATATTACTAGCCATTACCAAAATGATCGGGTCATAAGGAATGGTTACACATTGATATGATATGAAATGGAAATCCTTTCGAAATGACCTGGTCGTAAGGAAGGTCGCAATCACACTGAAATGATCGGATAGTAAGATGTGATGTAGATTACCTTTGGCAAGTAATCTTCTCTCAACCGATGGGAGGTCATCATCGGGCGAATTCACATAATAGCTCGCATGAGTTTGAGATGTCAGTTTTGTCCCATTCCCACTATATATGAGCATTACTGCATTTCATGCATCATTGGTTTCATGACATATTGTATATTATACCTCTTGTGATATATCTCTTTCAATATGATGTGCCCTTGCCATCTATCATTGAATGCATGTTTGATAAGTCATATGCATTGACTTTGTCACATACTTAGTCATTCAAACGTACTAAAGCATACTTTCGCATACATGATCTAAACATATAGGAACCGAGGACTACCTTCATCCACTATACAATAGTCAGCTTGGATCTTGAGATTTGCTTGTAGTAGTGAGTCCTATCTTCCAAGGACAATCCACCATTCCTCTACCTATTAGTACTTGTTTATATTATTTACTTTGAGGGTAAGCCCAGGATATGTCTTGGCCCTCGACCTATCTTCTGACTAGAGGCATTGTTGGACATCTTGTACACTCTTTTACATTTATATGCTAAGTGTTGTATTTGGAGATTATGTTTATGGATATCTCTATCTAATGGATATCGTTATGTAGATTGGCTATGAGTATTATGATGTGTTCTTATGTTATGTTGTGAAAGATCCTAAGTCCCTAATTTCCCCCATAGAGTGAGTCATATTTACTTGCCCTTAGTCTTTATGTGCTACGTGATATGTGGATCTATGTTAACCCCTTTTCCCTACGACATCCCCACAGCATGAGTACTACTCTCCCGTCTCTTAGAACT
>JAOTQR010081185.1:0-40016 GCA_025774065.1 Solanum ossicruentum | reverse complement strand
AGGGGGGAAAAGGTCTAATCTTGACTTTAGAGAAACTGCAAAATCCAGAAATTTCAAAATGCAATTTCCATAGAGTAAAGCGCGCCATAGAAGCGACACATAGGTGTGTTATTTTGTGATTGTGTTTTTTCAACTCGGTCCAAGACTTTTATGTCTTTGGCCTAAGTGTTCCCATTCACTAAAATACCTTTACTTAGCCATATGTCACCCTCACATCATCCTAGACATTCCTTAATATTCACTCAAACACTTGGCCAAATTTTTCACTCTTAAATTCAAGTCTCAAACCCTTAACCGGAACTAAGGATTTCCATCAAGCTTCAAGTCTCCATTTTCAATCTTCATTAAGAGTTTCTCCAAAGCTAAGGTATGTGGGTTCAACCATTGAGTCCTTTCACTCATGGTGCCCTAACCTCCTTTTACTCAATTTTGATGATTTAAAGTTGGTTTTACAAATCGGTTTACTAGTATAAACTTGTCTATGAACTATGTTAAAGCTATATGAATTTGTGATTGTTTTGCTATGTTTTGAGAAAAAAATCTTGGATCTATTGTATGATATGAGAAGGAGTTTTGATGTATATTGCTTGAGGGTGTTGTAAGGTGTTGATTGATGGGTTAACAATGGATTTTCTTGCATGATTTCACTCTTGAATTGCATGATTTTACATTAGCATCACACACCTACCAAGTGTTTGATAAAATGTTCGATTATGGTTTCTTAAGGAATTGAAGGCTCAATGAATGTCTTATGTTATGATTGATATTATGATGATGAAAGAAGTGTATTTATATGATGTTATGATGATGGTAGAAGGAAAGTATGTATATGGTATTGCTCTATATAGCCAATTGAGGGGTATGGATCAATCACCATGGGAGGTAGGGTGTGACCATCCTCTAACCTTCCAAGGGTTTTATACCTTGGCACCATGGGAGGTAGGGTGTGACTATCATCTAAACTATAAAGGGGTTTGTACCTTGGCACAATGGGAGGTAGGGTGTGACCATCATCCTACCCATCAAGGGGTTTGTACCTCAACCACCATATATGGTAGGGTGCAACAATCCACTATAGTATGGTCTATTTTCACTCTTTTATTATAATATATGAAGCATTCCTTTACTAAAAGCATCACACATGCATGTCATCTTGTCATATATTAGTTAATTGCTTAAATTATGCATATCGATTATGTCACTTATCGATTCTTGCATTACATCCTACATACTTAGTACATTCAAACGTCGTAAAGCACATACATGATATAACCATGTAGGAACTAGTGCATAAGTTGATCATCCTCCTCCTCTACATGGCCAATTTAGTAATACTCATGCTCATTGGTGAGTGTTTGGGGATCTTAGTCTAAGTTTCTCTTATTATGTATTCAGACACTCTTCTATATTGTTTACTTTAGCTGTGAAAGTGAGCCTGGTTGCTTTTTCTTGGTGTGACAACTTGTAACTCCATGCTCTTGTATCCATGTTTCAAGCCTCATTTGTTAGGTTGGGGTTGTATTGGGTTCATAGGAGACTCCTAGTACCTAAACGAGTTCAAGACTTCCCTGAGAGTTGAGTTTTGGGTGATGGTTAATGCAAGGGTAAATTTTAAACTAGCATAACTTTTAGTACACTTTGAGTTGGGTGGCCCATTACATTTCAAAAGAAAGCTCTTTGTGTTAGCTTTCCAATGCACTTGGTTTCACCTAATTTAGAGTTCAGAGTCAAATGTTTTGGCCATTTTACTGAAGACTGCCAGTGTAGAGTTGCACTGTGAGCCCACGGTTACGAATCGTAGGTCGAGGTACGACTCATAGGTCAAGCTCATAGCAATTTCTAGAAACTTCAAAATTCAGCCTAGGGGTCATGTAAGGGGTCGTATGAGTCGTACTTCTACCTATGGGTCGTAACAGGGCCCCTAACAGTCATTAGATAAATTTTTAAGAAGGGTTATTTTGGTCCTTTTGCACCCTTTCTAAGTTCTAGATTGACAGTTTTATGCTCATTCAAGGTCCCAAAAATTAATAAAATACTCTCTAAAACCCTTATACTATTATTTCACTCCAAAATCAAGTGTCCAAATCTCTTCCGGATCTAAGGATTTCCTTCAAGCTTCAAGCCTCCATTTTCAATCTTCATCAAGAACTTCTCCAAAGCTAAAGTATGTGGTGTTAAACCATTGGGTCCTTTCACCCATAGTACCTAAGCCTCCTTTTTCCTAATATTGCATGATTTAAAGTTGGATTTACATGTGGGTCATGTGTATTGAGAAATTTACTGCATAGTGATTTTAGTTCAAGATAGTATGGTTGTTTTAGGATGTTTTGAGCTCTAAATCTTTGATCTATTGTTGGATTTGATGAGGCCTTTTGATGTGAATGACTTGGGGGTGTTGCAAAGTGTTGATTTATGGGTTTACTATAGATTTTCTAGTACGATTTTATATCTAAATTGCATGGTCTTTTACCCTATCACACCCCCAAGTGTTTGATAAAATGTCCATCTAGGATTTCTTGATTTTGAAGGTCCAATGCATGTCTTATGAGTTGAATAGAGTTATGATGAGTATATGATGATGAAATGATGATAGAATGATGATGAAATAATGTTATGCATATGATGTATAATGATGAGAGGAAATGTAGGTATTTGATGACTTTATGATGATGAAAGTATGTTGTACATGTGTTGAATTCATGAAAAGTATCAACAATGTTGCAAGTTGATTGCCTTGTTGAGTTTGTAGCAAGCCTCTATCATCTTATTGAGAGGGTTCCAAGTATCAATCGCCTTGAGAAGGGGGTTCAAGCTTCTGTTACCTTGTAGAGGGTGTTCCGAGCGTCAATCACCTTGTTGAGAGTGTGCCAAGTCTCAATCACCTGGACGAGAGGGTGTCAAGACTCAGTTGCCTTGTTGAGAAAGTATCAAGACTCAATCACCTTTCAAGGAATGGTGTGCCTTGGAGTTGGGAAGTAGTTCACTTGCTCTATCCTTCACACATGATATCCTATATGAGCATGAGTTACTTAAGCATGTTTTACTTATGATTTGATCATACATGTAATATTGCTATATCATGGCTATTGCCTATTGTTATGTATATTAATTATGAATCTTATCTCTTGTCGCATTGCATCCCACATAGTTAGTACATTCAAACATACTAACATATACTCTTGCCTACATGATATTACCATGTAGGAACTAGAGCTTCATTTGGTCATCATCCTCCTCCACGTGGCTAGTGATATCCAATCAAGCTAGCGGTGAGTCCTCATGTCCTGGGGCGGTATCTATGTTCTTTTTCTATGTATTTAAGTATATCATTCTTTTATGGTATACTTAACTATGAGGGTGAGCTCGATGGCTTGTCTTGGCCCCCGCTAAGTTCTATGTTAGAGGTGTTGTTCGACAAAAATATGTATTATGCTTGAGCTTTGGTTCATTATAATATCCAAGATATTTAAGTATGATTCTCACTCCATTAGGCCCAATTGCCCTTGTTTATGTTTCTTTTGTTGTGATATCTTACTTTCGCAGCCAAGGATGTATGATGATATGCTATGAGGCTTTTTTGGAGTTCATTCGGGTTCCCCGTTCGCCGATCACTTTTAGGCCCTAGGCTTGGATTGAGACAAAGATAGTATAAGAGTAATAGGATGATAGATCCTCGCAGTCCAACACACCACGTCGATTAGAGTCTTATTTATGGTTGTCTTGTGCACCACAACTATGAATAGGAGTTTATTAGACATTTTAGGAAAATTTTCCCTTCTTTATGTTCCAAGGAATGCTATAGAGTTGTGGTAGGTTTCTTCACCCCTAACGATTGTTCTTTGCTATGATAGACCATTCCAAGCACCCGAGAAAGAAGGCCCCAAACTCCCGAGGAGCAACCGACCAGTGATGAGATCCATGATGCTCTCACTATGCTTGCCCAAATGGTGGCCAACTAAGTCCAACAAGGGGCCCAATCCCCTCATGCTACTACCCCAGGTGCTAGGGTAAGAGACTTCATGAGGATGAATCCTCCGGTGTTCTATGGATCAAAGGTGTATGAAGTTGCACAAGAGTTCATTGATGAGGTCAACAAGATCTTGAATATCATGCGTGTTGGGCCAAATGAAAACCCATAGTTGGCTGCGTACCAACTCAAAGGAGTAGCCCTAATATGGTATGACCAATGGGAGAAAGAGAAGGGAAAAAGTTATGTGCTACTATGGGAGGATTCAAATAGGCTTTTCTTTGTCGGTTCTTCCCTCTTGAGCTTAGGGAAGCTAAGTTGGTAGAGTTATTGAACTTGAAGCAAGGTACTAGGAGTATGAGGGCGTATGCTCTCAAGTTTAACCAACTTTCAAAGTTTGCTCCTTATTTGGTGGCCAATCTTAGATCTAGGATGAATATATTTGCGATGGGGGTCTCCATTTTTGTGAGTGAAAATGTTGATCCACCTTGCTAATTATTGACATAGACTTGTCTTGGTTGATGACTTATGTCGAGCAAATGGAGAAGGAGAAGTTGAGGAAAAGAAAGGGTAAATAGGCCAAGAGGGCTTGATTTGATGGTGGCTCCCAATATCAAGAGTCCGGCGGTGCTTGAAATAGTAGGATGGCTCTTGATTGGCTGATCAACTCAAGGGGGCAACGTCGTATGAAGGGAGAACTAATCTTAAGTGTACAAGATGTGGAAGGTACCATGGTGGGGCATGTTTGAGGAAGACCAATGCTTGTTATAGTTGTGGAGAGGAGGATCACAAGAAAATAGATTGTCCTCTTAGGTGCAGAAAGGGTAGAGGTGGTGAGGTTGATTAAGGGGATGATCCTAGTCATAATCAGTTCTATGCTCTTTAAAAGAGGCAAGAAGTAGATGAGGCACCCAATGTTGCTACCGCTAAGTTGAAATTTCCTAGACTTTGATATATGTGTCTAGTTGGGGCTGGTGTGCCATTATTTCTTCCCTAATTCTCTTGGTTGCTAGTGTGCTTCTTATGTGTCTTGAGTTTTGATGTGAATATTTGCTGTCTATCTCCTGGTTGAGTGTATAGTTGCTAGAAGGTCCATAAGTATTGATCCGTGTTCATTTTATATTAGGTATAACCTCCCATCTTAGTAGGGTTTGAAATTTTGGGTGGAGAGATGGTAGCGTAGGGGTTGTCTCCCAAGGGAGAGATGGTGGTTTGTGGCAATAAGTTGAATAGTTGTTGTTAAGGATGACAAGGAGTTGTGGTTGTGATCCTTTTTAGATTGTTGAGGAAGTTGGTAAGGTTGCATTTGGATAGGAGTTGCCTGTGGTCATGGTTCGTCCAATTTTTCATGCTTCGATGTTGATGAGGATGTGTTGGTGACTCTGGTGCTATAGAACTCCTTGAAGTTGTGGGTGTTATGATGGAGGAATTGACTTAGGAGAAGGTGCCGGTGGAGGTGTGGTTGGGTGAATGGAGAAGTTGGATGATAATGATGCAGTGTTTGCCAAGGCCCTTCTTAGAGAAGTCTTCTATTTTTATGTGTCTCTCGGGAAGCTTGTGCGGGATGGAGAAGCAATATTCCTATTTCTTTCTTTCTATTCAAGCTTATGATAACACGTCAAGTCCTTTCTACGATTCCAAGTCTTATATTTCAGCCCCTATGTCATTCATATGCATTTATGTTTAAGTTGAAAAATACATGGTGATTTTACACTTATTTTGAGATTTTGAAAGTGATATTTTGAATGATTTGAATACATTTTAGCATAAATTTTAACTATAGTATGATTTTCAACTAGTAAGCTATGTGATGGATCTTATGGTTGGAAGTTTCATGATCTAATTCAAGCCTCTCAAGCCTTGTTCTTCCACATTCGAGGATGAATGTTCCCAAGGGGGAGATATTGTGACACTCTATAATCCATGCTCTTGTATCCATATTTCAAACCTCATTTGGTTAGGTTATGGTTGTATTAGGTTCATGGGAGACTCCTAGTACATAAACGAGTTCAATATTTGCCTAAGAGTTGAGCTTTGGGTGATGGTTCATGCAAGGGTCAACTTTAAACTAGCATAACTTTTAGCACACTTAGAACTGGGTGTACCATGACATGTCAAATGTAATCTCTTTGAGTTAGATTTCCAATGCAGTTGGTTTCACCTCATTTAGAGTTTAGAGTCAAAAGTTATGATCATTTTATTGAAGGCAGCTAGTGCAGAGTTACACTACGAGCCCATAGTTACTAGTCGTAGGTTAGGGTACGTCTCGTAGGTCATGCTTGTGGAAATTTCCATAGACTTCAAAATTTAACCTAGGGGTCATGTGAGGGGTCCTACGAGTCTTAGTGCTACCTATGGGTCGTAACGAGGCCCGTAACAGTCGTTAGACAATTTTTCTGGAAGGGTTATTTTTGTCCTTTCCTACCCTTTCTAAGTTTTAGATTAACATTTTTATGCTCATTAAAGGTCCCAAAACCCTTAGATTCTTCATTGTATTGATAAACACTCTCTCAAACCCTTATACTAACATCTCTCTCCAAAGCCAAGTGTCCAAATCTCTTCCGGATTTCCTTCAAGCTTCAATCCTCCATTCTCAATCTTCGTCAAGAACTTCTCCAAAGATAAGGTATGGGGTATTGAACCATTGGCTCCTTTTACCATGGTGCCTAAGCCTCCTTTTTACGAGTATTGCATGATTTAAAGTTGATTTTACAAGAGTGTCTTGTATATTGAGAAATTTGTTGCATAGTCATTTTAGTTCATGAAAGTATGGTTGTTTTAGCATGTTTTGAGCTCTAAATCTTTTATCCAATGTTGGATTTGATGAGTAGTTTTGATGTTAATGCATTGGGGTTGTTGCAAGGTATTGATTGATGGTTTTACTATAGATTTTCTTGCATGATTTCATCTCTAAATTGCATGGTCTTTTACCCCTATCACACGCCCCTAAATGTTTGATAAAATGTCCGGCTAGGATTTCTTGAGGAATTGAAGGTCCAATGCATGTCTTATGAGTTAAATAGTGTTATGATGAGTATATGATGATGAAATTATGATGGTATGATTATGACACAATGGTATGCATATCATGTATAATGATGAGAGGAAATGTAGGTATATGATAAATTTATGATGATGAAAGTATGTTGTACATGTGTTGAATTCATGAAAAGTATCTATGATGTTGCAAGTTGATTGATTTGTTGAGTGGGTACCAAGCCTCAATCATCTTTTTGAGTGGGTGCCAAGTCTCAATAACCTTGATGAGGGGGTGCCAAGCATCAGTTTCCTTGTTGACAGGGTACCAAGCCTCAATCACCTTGTTGAGAAGGTGCCAATCCTCAATCACCTTGACGAGGGGGTGTCAAGCCTCAGATGCCTTGTTGAGAGGGTATCAAGCCTCAATCACCGTTCAAGGAATGGTGTGCCTTGGAGTTGGGAAGTAGTTCACTTGGTCTATTCTTCACAAATGCTATCCGATATAAACATGAGTTACTTAAACATGTTTTACTTATGCATTGATCATACATATCATATTGCTATATCATGCCTGTTGCCTATTGTTATGCATGTTGATTATGAAGCTTATATCTTGTCGCTTTTCATCCCACATACTTACTACATAAAACGTACTAACGTATAGTCTTGCCTACATGATATGTCCAGGTAGGAATCAGAGCTCCATTTGGTCATCATCCTCCTCAATGTGGCCAGTGATATCCAATTAAGCTTGTTGGTGAGTCCTCATGTCCGGGGGCTACACCTATGTTCTTTTTCTATGTATTTAAGACTATGTTTTCTTTTTGGTATACTTAACTATTAGAGTGAGTCTGGTTGCTTGTCTTGGCCCCCACTAAGTTTTATGTTAGAGGTGTTGTTGCACAAAAATATGTATTATGCTTGATCTTTGATTCACTTATGATATCCAAGATATTTAAATATAATTCTCGCGCCCTTAGTCCTAATTCCCCTTGTTTATATTTCTTTTGTTGTGATATCCTGCTTCTGCGGCCAAGGATATATGATGATATGCTAAGAGGCTTGTTTACGGTTCCTTCGGGTTCCCTACTCGCTAGTCACTTCTAGGCCCCAGGCTTGGGTGGTGACAAAAGTGGTATCAAAGCACTAGGTTGATAGATCGTTGTAGTCTAACACACCACGTTGATTAGAGTCTTATTCATGGTTATATTGTGCACCATAACCATAAGTAGGAGGTTATGTGACATATTAGGAAATGTTTCCCTTGTTCATATACTATATCGTGCTATAGAGTTGTGGTAAATTTCTTCACCCTTAAAGATTGTTGTTTGCTATGCTATACCATGCAAAAAACCCGAGGAAGAAGGACCCAAACTCCCAAGGAGCAACCTACCAGTGGTGAGCTCCGGGTGATCTCACTATGCTCTCCAAAGTAGTGGCCAACCAATTCCAACAAGGGGCCCAAGCCCCTCATGGAACTACGTTCGGAGCTAGGGTAAGAGACTTCGTGAGGATGAATCCTCTAATGTTCTATGGGTCAAATGTGGATGAAGATCCACAAGAGTTCATTTATGAGGTCAACAAGATCTTGAATATCATGGGTGTTGGGCCGAATGCAAAGGCGGAGTTGGCGGCATACCAACTCAAAGGGGTATCCCAAATATGGTATGATCAATTTGAGAGGGAGGAGGGAAACAGTTATGTGGTGCTATGGGAGTAGTTCAAATGGGCTTTCTTAATCAATTTTTCCCTCTTGAGCTTATGGATGCTAAGTTAGTAGAGTTCTTGACCTTGAAGCAAGGTACTAGGAGTGTTTGGGAGTATGCGCTCAAGTTTAATTAAATTTCACAGTTTGCTCCTCATTTGGTGGCCAATCCTAGATCTAGGATGAATAAATTTGTGATGGCGGTCTTCGACTTAGTGAATGAAGAATGCCTGTCCGCTGTGCTAATTAGTGACATGGACTTATCTTGGTTAATGACTTATGCCGAGCAAGTGGAGGAAGAGAAATTGAGGAAAAAAAGCGATAATGAGTCCTAGAGGGCTCGATTTGATGGTGGCTCCCAAGATCTAGAGTTTGGCGGTGCTTCAAATAAGAGGATGGATATTGATGGGTGACCAACTCAAGGGGGCACGATGGCTATGAAGGGAGAGCTAATCCTAAGTGTCCAAGATGTGAGAGGTACCATGGTGGTGCATATTTGAGGAAGATCAATGCTTGTTGTAGTTGTGGAGAGAAGGGTCACAAGATAATAGATTATCCTCTTAGGTGCAAAAGGGTAGAGGTGATGAGGTTGATCAAGGGGATGCTCCTAGGCATAATCGGTTCTATGCTCTTCAGAGAAAGCAAGAGGTAGATGAGGCGCCTGATATTGCTTCTAATAAGTTGAGATTTCCTAGACTTTGATGTATGTGTCTTGCTGCGGTCGGTTTGCCATTATTTCTTTCCTTATTCTCTTGGTTGCTAGTGGGCTTCTTGTGCGTCTCGAGTTGTGATATGAATCTTTGGTGTCTATCTCTTGGTTGAGTATATGGTTTCTAGAAAGTCCATAACTATTGATACATGTTCATTTTGTATTAGGTCTTTCCTACCATCTTTTAAGGGTTGAAAGTTTTGGGTGGAGAAATGGTAGAGTGGGGGTTGTCTCCCAAGGGGGAGATGGTTGTTCGTGGTAACAAGTGGAATAGGTGTTGTTAGGATTGACAAGGAGTTGTGGTTGTAAGCCCTTTTAAAGTGTAGGAGAAGATGGTAAGGTTGCATTTGGATAAGAGTTGCCTATGGTTATGGTTCGTGCAATTTTCATGCTTCTATGTCGATGGGGATGTGTTGGTGACTCTAGTGCTGTAGAACTCCTTGAAGTTGTGGGTGTTATGACGTAAGAGTTGACGTAGGAGAAGGTACCGGTGGAGGTGTTGTTGGGTGAATGGAGAGGTTGAATGATAATGATGCAATGTTCGTCAAGGCCCTTTTTGGAGGAGTCATCTATTTGTATGTGTCTTTCGGGAAGCTGGTGCAGGTATAGAGAAGCAGTATTTTTATTTTCTTCATTCTATTCAAGCTTATGATAACATGTCAAGTCCTTTCTATGATTCCAAGTCTTATGTATCAGCCCCTATGTCATTCATATGCATTCATGTTTAAGTTGACAAGTACATGGTGATTTTACACTTTTGTTGAAATTTCGAAAATGATGTTTTAAATGATTTAAATACACTTTAGCATGACTTTTAACTACATTATTATTTTCAACTAGTAAGCTATGTGATGGATCTTATGGTTGGAAGTTTCATGTTCTAATTCAAGCCTCTCACGCCTTGTTCTTCCACATTTGAGGACGAATGTTCCCAAGTGGGAAACATTGTGACACCCCATAACTCTATGCTCTTTTTTTCATATTTCAAGCCTCATTTGGTTAGGTTGGGGTTGTATTAGGTTCATGGGAGACTCCTAGTATCTAAACGAGTTCAAGACTTCCCTAAGAGTTGAGTTTTGGGTGATGGTTCATGTAAGGGTCAACTTTATACTAGACCAACTTTTAGTACAATTAGAACTAGATGTAGCACCATATGTTAATTGAAACCCCTTTGAGTTAGCTTTCCAACGCGCTTGGTTTCACCTAATTTAGAGTTCAGAGTCAAAAGTTATGGCTATTTTACTGAAGACTGCTGGTGCATAGTTGCACTACGAGCCCATAGTTACTAGTCATAGGTGGGGGTATGACTCGTAGGTCAAGCTCATAACAATTGTTGGAGACTTCAAAATTTATTCTAGGAGTCATGTGAGGGGTCCTACGAGTCGGTAGTGCTAGCTACGGGTCGTAACAGGGCACTTAATAGTCATTAGATAGCTTTTTAGGAAGGGTAATTTTGGTCCTTTCACACCCTTTCTAAGTTCTAGATTGACATTTTTATGCTCATTCAAGGTTCCAAAACCCTTAGGTTCTTCGTTTTATTGATAAAACACTCTCTCAAATCCTTATACTAATATTTCACTCCAAAATCAGGTGTCCAAATCTCTTTCAGATCTAAGGATTTCCTTCAAGTTTCAAGCCTCCATTTTCAATCTTCATCAAGAACTTCTCCAAAGCTAAGGTATGTGGTGTTGAACCATTGGGTCCTTTCACCCATGGTGCATAAGCATGCTTTTTACTAATATTGCTTGAATTAAAGTTTATTTTGCATGTGAGTCTTGTATATTGTGAAATTTACTGCTCAGTGATTTTAGTTCATGAAAGTATGGTTGTTTTAGAATGTTTTGAGCTCTAAATCTTGGATCTAACATTGGATTTGATAAGGGATTTTGATATGAATGCCTTGTGGGTGTTGCAAAGGGTTAATTGATGGTTTTATTATAGATTTTCTTGCATGATTTCATCTCTAAATTGCATGGTCGTTTACCCCCATCACACACCCACCAAAGTGTTGATAAAATGTCCGGCTAGGTTTTCTTGATGATTTGAAGATCCAATGCATGTTTTATTAGTTGAATAGTGTTATGATGAGTATATGATGATGAAATGATGATGGAAAGATGATGAAACAATTGTATATTTATGATGTAAAATGATGACAGGAAAGGAAGATATACGATGACTTTATGATGATGAAAGTATGTTATACATATGTTAAATTCGTGAAAAGTATCTATGATGTTGCAAGTCGATTGCCTTGTTGAGGGGGTACCAAGCCTCAATCATCTTATTGAGAGGGTGTCAAGTCTCAATCACCTTGTCGAGGAGGAGACAAGCCTCGGTTGCCTTATTGAGGGGGTACCAAGCCTCAATCACCTTGTTGAGAGAGTGCCAAGTCTCAATCACCTTGACGAGGGGGTGTCAACCCACGGATGCCTTATTGAGCAGATATCAAGCCTAAATCAGCGTTCAAGGAATGGTGTGCCTTGGATTTGGGAAGTAGTTCACTTGGTCTATCCTTCACAAATGATATCCTATAGGTGCATGAGTTACTTAAGTATGTTTTACTTATGCATTGATCATACATGTCATATTGCTATATCATGTCTATTGTCTATTGTTATGCATGTTGATTATGAAACTTATCTCTTGTCGCACTGCATCTCACATCTTAGTACATTCAAACGTACTATCACATACTCTTTCCTACATGATATCACCATGTAAGAACCGGAGCTCCATTTTGTCTTCTTCCTCCTCCACGTGGCTAGTGATGTCCAATCAACCTAGTTGGTGAGTCCTCATGTCCGGGGGTGATATCTATGTTCTTTTTCTATATATTTAAGACTATATTTCCTTTATGGTATACTTAACTATGAGGGTGAGCCAAGTTGCTTGCATTGGCCCCCGCTAAGTTCTATGTTAGAGGTGTTGTTGGACAAAAATATATATCATGTTTGAGCTTTGATTCACTTATGATATCCAAGATATTTAAATATGATTGTCGCTCCTTTAGTCCCAATTCCCCTTGTTTTTGTTTCTTTTATCGTGATCTCTTGCTTCCGCGGCCAAAGATGTGTGATGATATGCTATGAGGCTTGTTTGGGATTCCTTCGGGTTCCCTATTCGCCGGTCACATCTAGGCCCTAGGCTTCTATCGTGACACTTAGCCCCCGCTCTATCTATGCAGTACAAATGTTGTTGGACATGTTATATATCTATGATATGAGCTTTGACTCTTTTGTCTTTTTATTATGGTGTTATGCAAGCTTTTCCTTTTTTCCCATTGCCCTATTTCTACTTTCTTATGTCATTTAAATGTTTTCATGACCAATGATGTGTAATGATAAGATAAGAGGATTATTTGGGGTTCCTTCGAATTCCTCATTCAACGTATCACGTGTAGGCCCTACTCTTGGATCGTGACAAACCTGGTATTAGAGAATTAGTTTGTTAGATCCCATAGTCTAACAGACCGCCTTGATTAGATTTTTATTCATGGTTGTGTTGTGCACCAAAACTATGAGTGGAAGGCTATGACACGTTTTAGGAATTGTTTCCCTTCTTCATGATCTAAGTTGTGCTATAGAGTTGTAGTAAGTTTCTTCCCCCTCCCCCCTAACAATTATTCTTTGCTATGCTAGATCATGCCTAACACTCGAGGAAGAAGGACCCAAAATCGCGAGAAGCAACCTACCAATGGTGAGCTTTGGGATGCTCTCACTATGTTTGCCCAAGTTGTAGCCAATTAAGTCAACTAAGGGGGCCAAGCCCCTCATGCTACCACCCGGGGATCTAGGCTAGTAAGGGACTTCATAAGGAAGAAACCTCCGGTGTTCTATAGGTCAAAGGTAGATGAAGATCCACAAGAGTTCATTAATGAGGTCTACAAAATTTTGACTATCATGGGTGTTGGGCCGAATGAAAAAGCGAAGTTGGTGGCATACCAACTCAAAGGGCTAGCCCAAATATTGTATGACCGATGGAAGAGGGAGAAGGGAAATGGTAATGTGGTGCTTTGGGAGGAGTTCAAAATGGCTTTCCTTAACCGATTCTTCCCTTTTGAGCTTAGGGAGGCTAAATTAGTGGTGTTTATGAATTTAAAGCAAGGTTCCATGAGTGTGAGGGAGTATTCCCTTAAGTTCAATCAACTTAGAAAGTATGCTCCTCATTTAGTGGTCTATCCTAGATCTAGGATAAATAAGTTTGTGATGGGGTTCTCCGACTTGGTGAGTAAAGAATGTCAGTATGCCATGCTAATTAGTGACATGGACTTGTCTCAATTGATGACCTATACTGAGAAAATGGAGGAGGAGAAATTGAGGAAGATATGGAGTCATGAGGACAAGAGGGCCTATTTTGAGGGTTTGTTCCAAAGGGGTGGCTGGTCCTACCATGGCCAAGTGTCTTCTCATGCTTCCAAGGTAGGCTTTGTTAATGATTTCCTAAGGCCTCAAGGTATAGGTGGTATGGCTCCTATTGTTGGGTTTCCATAGTGTGGTAGGGGTCATAGTGGCCCATGTTTGAGGGACACTAATGCTTGTTATAGTTGTGGGGAGATGGGTCACAAAAATTTTGAATGCCCTCGGTATCGCAAAAAGGGTAAGGAGGTGCGTCCACAAGGTGATAATGTTGTTCCTTGGGGATAGATGGCCGATACGATGATGCCCTAAGGCACGATCGATTTTATGCTTTGCATGGGAGGCAAGGGGTTGATGAAATGCCCGACGTTGTTATCGGTATGTTGAAAATCTTTGACTTTGATGTATATGCATTGATAGATCCAGGTGCAACTCTTTCTTTTGCGACCTCCTTTGTTGCAAAAATGTTCCATGTTGACGCCGAGTTGCTTGATGAGTCATATGAAGTTTCTACTCCTATTGATGCATCTGTTGTTGCTAGAAAAGTTTATAGAAGTTGCCGTACTTGCATCTTGCATAAAATGTTGCTTGTGATCTTGTTTTGTTAGACATGGTTGATTTTGATGTCATTCTTGGGATGGATTCATTGCATGCATACTATGCTTCTATTGATTGTAGAACCTATATGGTCAAATTCCAATTTCCAACTGAACCTGTACTTGAGTGGGAGAGTCAAGATGTAGTCATCAAGGATAGGTTCATCTGTTGCAGTAAAGCTCATAAGTTGATCTCTAAGGTGTGTCTTTACCATCTGTTAAGGGTTAGGGATGAGGAGTCTAAGGTCCTTCCTATAGAGTCGGTTCCGGTTGTAAATATTTTTCTGGATGTCTTCCCAAATGGCCTTTCCGGTGTTCCTCCAAAAAGGGAAATAGACTTTGGCATAGACCTCCTCCCCGATATTCAACCCATTTCTGTTCCCCCTTACAGTATGGCCCCAGTGGAGTTGAAGGAGTTGAAGGAACAATTGAGGGACTTATTGGAGAAGGGATTTATTAGACCTAGCCAATCGCCTTGGAGTGCTCCGGTATTGTTTGTGAAGAAGAAGGATGAGCCACTTAGGATATGTATTGACTACCAGCAACTTAATAGGGTCACTATCAATAATAGATATCCTCTTCCAAGAATTGATGATTTGTTTGACCAATTGCAATGCGCTAGCCATTTCGCTAAGATTGATCTTCAGTCCAGGTATCATCAAGTGGAAGTGAGGGAGTGTGATATTCCTAAGACGACCTTCTGGACTAGGTATGGGCATTATGAGTTTGTTGTGATGTCATTTGGGTTGACCAATGCACCAACTATCTTCATGGAACTAATTGAATAGGGTCTTCAACCACTACCTTGATTCCATTATTGTGGTTTTCATTGATGATATTTTGATCTATTTGCATAGTAGGGAGGAGCATATGGGCCATTTGAAAATTGTGTTGCAAAGATTGAGGGAGGAGATATTGTATGCTAAATATGAAAAGTGTGAATTTTGGTTGAAGGAGGTTGCCTTTCTAGGTCATATGGTGTCAGGGGATGGTATCAAAGTGGATCCTAAGAAGACTGATGTAATTAGAAATTGGCCTAGACTATTGACGCCATTGGATATTAGGAGCTTCTTAGGCCTAGCAGGTAACTATCGGAGGTTTGTGAATGGGTTCTTTTCTATTGCTTCCCCTATGACAAAATTGACTCAAAAGAAGGCTAAGTTTTTGTGGTTCGATGAATGTGAAAGGAGTTTCCAAATATTGAAAGAAAAGCTTGTGTCCACTCCTATATTGTGACCAATGGATGGGCTTGAGGGATTTGTGTTGTATTGGGATGCTTCCCGAGTTGGTTTGGGTTGTGTGTTGATGCAAAATGGTAAGGTCGTACCTTATGGTTCTAGATAACTCAAGGTACATGAAAGGAACTACACTACCATGATCTAGAGTTAGTCATCGTTGTGTTTGCGTTGAAGATTTGGCGTCACTACTTGTATGGGGTGCATGTTGATGTGTTCACCAACCATAAGAGCCTCCAATATGTCTTCACTCAAAAGGATCTCAACTTGAGGCAAGGAAGATGGTTAGAGCTTCTTAAAGACTATGAGATGAGTGTACATTATCATATGGGTAAGGCAAATGTGATGGCGGATGCTTTGAGTAGGGTGTCCATGGGTAGCCTAGAACGTGTTGATGGTAGTGAGAAGGAGATGGCTAGGGAGGCGCATCAGTTGGCAAGATTGGCAGTTAGGTTGGAAGAGGATGGTAATAGTTGTGTGGTTGTTATTAATGGTTCTAAGTCTTCTTTGGTTGAAGAGGTGATGGCGAAACAAGATCTTGATCCTTCCTTGTTAGAATTGAAGGCCTGGTGAAATAGGGCAAGTTGGAGGTTTTCTCCCAAGGGATAGATGGTGTCCTTAGGTACCAAGGTAGGTTTTGTGTAACGTGGGTTGGTAGTTTGATAGAAAATATCCTTGATGAGGCTCATAACTCTTCTTATTCTATCCACCCCGGTTCCACCAAAATGTATAGAGACTTGAGGGATGTGCATTGGTGGGGAGGCATGAAGAGGGACATTGCCAAAACAATTTTCAATTGTCATACTTACCAACAAGTCAAACCCAAACATCAAAGGCAGGGTGGCTTAACCCATGACATAGAGATTCCTACTTGGAAGTCGGAGGTGATTATTATGGATTTTTTTGTTGGGTTGCCCAAGACTAGAAAAGGTTTTGATTCCATTTGGGTGGTGGTTGATAGGATGACAAAATCGACTCACTTTCTACTAGTCAAGACCACATTTGGAGCTGAATATTATTAAAAGTTATACATTCATGACTTCGAAAGGTTGCATGGAATTCCTTTATCCATCATATTGGATTGTGGGGCTCCATTTATGTCACATTTTTGGAGATCTTTCCAAAGGAGTCTTGGTACCAAAGTTAAATTTTCTACGGCCTTCGACCCTCAAACAGATGCCCAAGCTGAGAGAACCATCCAAGCCCTTGAGATATTCCTAGAGCTTGTGTGTTGGAGCTTAAAGTTAGTTGGGATGATCATCCTCCATTGATTGAGTTTCCTACAATAATAGCTATCATTCTACCATTGGTGTGGCTCCTTTTGAGCCTCTCTATGGGATACGTTGTAGATCACCAGTTGGATGGTTTGAAGTTGGTGAGATATCTTTGTTGTGACCATATCTGGTTATGAAGGCTCTTAACAAGGTTATGATGATTAGGGAAATGTTGAATATGGCCCAAAGTCGTCAAAAATCCTATGCCGATGTGATAATAAGAGACCTTTAATTCAAAGTTGGTGACTGGGTCTACCTAAAAGTTTCACCCATGAAGGGTGTAGTCTGTTTTGGTAAGAAGGGAAAGTTGAGCCCAAGATATATTGGTCCTTATGAGGTCATAAGGAGGGTCGGCAAGGTAGCTTATTACTTGAGGTTGCCTAGTGAGATGGAATTGGTTCATCCGGTGTTCCATGTGTTCATTTTGATGAAATGTGTGGGTAATCTGAATGTGATTGTGCCTTTTGATGTTTGAGTGTTGTTGAGGATAATTTGACATATGAAGAGGTTCTAGTTCAGATTTTGGATAAGCAAGTGAAGTTGTTGAGAAACAAAGAGGTGGCTTCCCTTAAAATCCTTTGGAGGAATAAACAAGTTGATAGTGCTACTTGGGAGGCCAGAGCGGACATGAAAAAGCAATATCCTTACAGTTTCCACTCCAATCAAGCCTAAGGTATTGATCTAAGTCCTTCATTTGATTTCAAATCTTATGTTCAGCCCCATGTGATTGTATATGTTCATGTTTAAATTGACTAGTTCATGATGATTTTACATGTATGATGAAACTTTTGAAATGATATTTAACTGAAATTTTTGCATCTCTATGTGGGCTGAAATTTTCATGTTTGTACATCTCATATACATCTCTTTGACATTCAGGGATGAATGTTCCCAAGGGGGAGATATTGAAATAACCCCAAAAAGTTCCTGAAAATGTACCTCGGAAGTGCCCAGAATTGTAATTTTCATATATCTCAAAATACATGCGTGGTATCAAAAATCCAACTTCATATTCTTGTTCAGGGAGTCAAAATTAGACGTAATAGGGGCTAGCCCTGATTTTAGAGCAACCATAGCAAAATCTGAAAATTTCAAAATATAATTTTTAGAGAGTAAAGTGCGTCGCTTTCGTGACACGCAGGTGTGTTATCTTGTGACTGTTTCTTTTAAACTCGGTCCAAGATATTTATGTCTTGGGCTTAAGTGTTCATATTCACTAAAATACCTATACTTAGCCATATTGTACCCTCATATCATCCTAAACATTCCCCAATACTCACTTAAACACTTAGTAAAATTTTCACTCCTATATTCAAGTCTCAAACCCTCATCAGGAACTAAGGATTTCCTTCAAGCTTCAAGTCTCCATTTTCAATCTTCACCAAGAGTTTCTCCAAAGCTAAGGTATATGGGTTTCAACCATTGGGTCCTTTCACCCATGGTTCCCTAACCTCCGTTTTACTCAATTTGCATGATTTAAAGTTTATTTTACAAATGGGTTTACTAGTATGAACTTGTCTATGAACTATGCTAACGCTATATGAATTTGTGACTATTGTGCTATGTTTTGACCTAAAAATCTTGGATCTATTGTAAGATTTAAGGAGTTTTGATGTATATTTCTTGAGGGTGTTGCAAGGTGTTGATTGATGGATTTACAATGGATTTTCTTGCATCATTTCATTCTTGAATTTCATTCTTTTACATCAGGACTACCCATCTGCCAATTGTTTGATAAAATGTCCGATTATGGTTTCTTGTGGAATTGAAGGCTCAATACATGTCTTATGTTATGAATGATGTTATGATGATGAAAGGAGAGTATTTATATGATATTATGATGATGATAGAAGGGTAGTATGTATATGGTATATACTATATAGCCAATTGAGGGGTATGCCTGAATCACCATGGGAGGTTGGGTATGACCATCCTCTAACCTTCCAAGGGGTTTGTACCTTGGCACCATAGGAGGTAGGGTGTGACCATCCTCTAACCTATCAAGGGTTTTGTACCTTGGCACCATGGAATGTAGGGTGTGACCATCCTCTAATCCATCAAGGGGTTTGTACCTTTGTAACCTATTGAGGGGTTTGTACTTCAATCACCATGAGTGGTAGGGTGGCACAATACACCATAGTATTGTCCATTATCACACTTGCATTAAAATATATGAAGCATGCCTATACTACAAGCATCACTCATGCATGTCATCTTTTTATATGTTAGTTAATTGCTTAAATTATGCATATTGATTATGTCACTTATCTCTTGTTGCATTGCATCCTACATACTTAGTACATTAACTTTAAATCATGCAAATTGCGTAAAAAAGAGATTAGGGCACTATGGGTGGAAGAACCCAATGGATAAAACCTACATACCTTTTCTTTGGAAAAGCTCTTGGTGAAGATTGGAGATGGAGACTTGAAGCTTGAGGAAGAACCTTGAAGGAGAACCTTAGCTTGGGATAAGGGTTTGGGAATTGAGTTTGGGGAGTGAAAATATGGCTAAGTGTTTTATTGAGTATTAGGAAATATTTAGGATGATATGAGGGTGAAATAAGGCAAAGTATAGTTAAAAACACAATTGGGATCACTTAGGCCCAAGACCCCGAAGACTTGGACCGAGATAGAAATCAGTAGCAGCAAAATACATAGGTTCGCGATGTGAACCTTTAGCAGAGGCTTAATTAACACATGTCCGCGATAGCTATACGTCGTGGAGCTGTTGTAGAGTGTCTCTGGAAATTAAAATTTTTGAAATTTTAAATTGTGATTCGATTGCTCTAAAATTGGGGTTAAAACCTTTTTCCCCTAATTTTTACTCCCTGAACAAGAATATGGAGTCAGATTTTTGAAATAACGAACGGATTTTGATATATATAGAATTTAAAATTCTAGGCATTCCTAGGAACGTTTTCGGGAACTTTATGGGGTAGTTAAAGGAAAGGCCTTGAACCTCTTAGGTTGCCCATTTATGTTATTCATCTTAGCTTTTTCATCACCCTTCTTCTTGCGGTATTCATCCACAACTACCGACCTTGGGGCCTCTATGGTGCTTCTACCACTTCTAGTCATGACTGCCATGCAATGCCCATCATTCTTAGGATTTTGAGCCCTATTGGTTGATAAAGTGCCCTTTTGGCGTTGGTTCGATTGCAAAAAATTGCCTAAATTGTTGTTCCAATTATTTGATAGCCACCGAGTGAGACTCTATCTTTTGGTTTATGGTTGAAATGTCCGATTTCATTTGAAGGTCTCATCTTGATGGTCGGCTCTCTTCAACAACTTGTCAAACATCTCTTCAATCCTAGAATTTCTTGATCAGGCGTCACAATTATGAGGCAACACATAAGGACCATTTCTATAGCTATCTCTTCTATCCTATTTGGCATCTGGTACTCTCTCCCTTTCATAATAACCACCTCGATTGTCTCTATATGCACCTTCAAGATTGTAGTTCTGACCTTGATTTCCAAAACCTTGCCTCCAATAGTCCATATTGGACCCTTGGGGATGGTTTTGAAACCCACCGATTGGTTACTCATGACGAAAGCATCTTCATCAATGAATGGGTCATCATACACAGGTGTCTTAGGAGGTTGGTGTGTCACCGCATGGACTCTTGCTTGGTTTTGCTTTAAGACCAAGCCATGCTTGTGCGAAGTTTGGCAAGTTGTTGCATGATCTTCTCATTGACTTTTGCTTGGTCATTATTGGTTCTTACCGCACATGAAGTCTTCATAGACTCTTTGACCCCATGCTTTTTCGTTTTAACCACTTGTTCCATGTTTTTGGCAATTAATGGAAAAGGATGATCAAGAAACATGTCTCCCATGATTGTATCGGCATAAGCTTGTCTATTCTCGTCAAGTACTCAGTAGAAAATCTCAACAAGGCATCATCAACACTCTTATGATTAGGAACAATGCGCAAACACTTTTTGAACCTCTCATATGTGGTACTTATAGAGTCACTGGACAATTGCTCAAAATTCTTTATTTGGTCTTTGAGCTTAAGCTTCTTTAATATTGGAAACTACCTTTCTAGAAAAACACTCTGAAGCTCTGCCTAGCTTGTTATTGTAGCTTGGTGAAGCTCAGCCAACCACATAGCTACATTACCAGTTAGTGACAGTGGGAAGACTCGCAAACCAACAACATTCAAAGAAAGATTTTGTGTCCCCATGACACTTTTGCAGATGAAGACGACATTATGTAGATGGCAATGGGGATCCTATGAAGGTAACTCTATGAACAAACAATTTTTTTGGAGCATTTAGAGTAATCCACTTGACACCGTGAACTTAGTATCTACCAATAAAGGTAGCAATACTATATCCCCAGTAATGTCCATGGCTATAGGGTTCAAGCAATAGCGATTCCAACCATAAGCGTTGTCATTGAAATCCCTAAGTTGTGGCCTATTATCTCTTGGTGATGGATTCTCCTCTGTTCTCATATCATCATCAGTCACATACATTTCTTCCTTAATAGCAATATCCTCATTCATATAAGCCATTCTTCTAGTGATCTAATGGATCTCCAAATTGATCGGAGCTAAGGGATTACCTGGCTCCTTGTATTGGGCATACAACCTAGTATACCCTGCAAACAAGACTAAACAACAAAAATAAAATTAAAAGTAAAATACAAGAGAATTTAGAGTTAAAACATGAATTAACTAATAGTGAAATCATGTCAAGAACCTAGTTGTACTCCCTAGCAATGGCGCAATAATTTTTAATGTTCACGCAACAACAATAAAGGGATCGTAGTCAAGTATAAACCTTACCATATATTAGGGTTTAATCAACAGAGAATACGAGGTTTGACTATGTTGATGCACTAACAATCATTTCAAGCATCAATCACTATATTCTCTAGAATAGGGGGGATGGTTTGTGATTCAAATTGAAGAACAAAAATAAACACTATACTACTTATGCAAGAAGACAATCCAATTGAGGGAAAACTTGGGAATTTTGTTCCCCATGATGCATTGACTCAATTACCCTAGACAACATACCTCTATTCAAGACATTGCATGTTGGATGGTAACTAAGGTTCTTTCAGCCCTCTTGTGAAGGTGAAGGTCGACTTTCACCATGGTGCTTGGCCGGCAACCATAGTGTGCCAAATAACCGTTATCCATTGTCGCAATTAACCTCCCCTTGGTCAGATTTGGTTGATTAGACGAGAACATATCAATCAAATCCTGTCATCCACTTCCCTTTTCCTATGCGCCATTACCTTGGTCGGGATCGTGATAGTAGGCAGGGTTTGGTATTGCCCACCACCAACAAACTTTCAAAATGAAGGGAAATAGACAATACATAGAAATACCTTATCAAAGATATGCACAATAGCTAGGTTATTTCAAGTCAACTCCTCATGGTTCCCACAACCCAAAATTGTGGGTTCTTAGCTGCTCATGGCTAAGGAAAAATGAACAACAATGAATATAAAATACATGGTTTAGAGATTACCCAAAGACAATTAAAAACAAAAACACCTTGAAGTTAAAACCACAAGCTTGGATTAATGGAAGATGAGTACAATGTTATTTTCAATCCCCCAAAATGGGTCTTCAAATTAATATAATGGAAACCTACAATATAATGGAAACCTACACTAAACCTTAGAAAAATTCTCTAAGAACGTCCAAAGTTTTTCCCTATTTTTTGGAATATCGAATCTCTCTTCAAAAACCCTAACATTATATATTTATTCTATTTACAAAAAGACCCTAAAAATAAAGAATACAACTGACAGTACCTACATCACATAGATATGACTCGTAGGGTTACCTATGAGTCATAATCGGGCTTGTGTAGTTAACAACTGGCATGTTGGACTTGACTGATATGATCAATTGCTACAAGTCGTGGTGTGCTCTTCGACTCATAGTGTCTTCTCGTAGTCTTGAGTTGCATTTTTTGGTCCAAACTTTTGGCATACTATTTCTTGTTACGAGGACACCTCCTACGGGTCTTAGTGCAACTTATGAATCATAGGTTAGCCTAGTATGGATGACCATCACTTTGTCAAATTTTAATTTTGCTCACCATTTCTTGCTACAAGGGCACCTTACAACTCGTAGCTTTGGCTACAACTCATAGGATGGCTCGTACATCCTGTACTGTGGCAAAATATGCAATTTCTTCCAAAATCATGCCAACTTGTATTTTATGCAAGAACAACACAAAAACACATAAAAACTATAAAAAGTCGCATTAATAACATACAACATTCTTTGTTTTAGGCATCAAATGTGTTGTAACTTGATATCACATCAACAACCAACTAGAATAGAGACATACATTGTTTTCATCTTTTACACTTGCTGGACTTCCCTCTTATAATGATTCTGTAAGTGACCAGATCTTAGCTAATCCTACCATCCCTAAAATGGATGAATTATTCTTTTTTTGACTTCATCTTGTGGCCCTCCCTGTCATAAAGTAGTTTCATCACCCACCATTGATTCCTCTATTCTTGCATCTCAAACTATTGATAAACTTACATCTAGTATGAAGAATCGACGAGAAAGAGGTTGCGTTGGAAGATATCGCTCTAAGAATCGTTATTGTCACAAGTCTAGACACACACATGACATATGTTATACTTTGCATGGTCCACCACCTAATTTTTATCCTATTGTTCTAAAGGAATATAAGGAATCCCTTTAAAATCTAGCAAATAAGCAAACATCCTTACAAGTAGCACATGTTGCTTAGCCTTATTTTTCTACTGCTCCACCTGATCGATTATCCAATAATGCTCATATTCCTAAGGCCGAATATGATAAGTTGCTTTAGTATCAATCAAGTAAGCAAATGTCACCACAAGTAGCATTAGTTCCTCAACCTACTATTCTTATTGAGGGTAATTCTTTTGCTTTTGTTTCACAGGCTAGTACTCTTAGATCATGTGTTATGGATTTAGGCATTTCTAATCTTATTTTTGATAACAACTCACTTCTTTGTGATATTATTTATTCATAATCTCTTCCTGCTATTACTTTAGCCAATAGGATCCAAACAAAACCAAAAGAAATTGGAAAAGCCTAAGCCTTACCTTCTATCACCTTAGATCTGTTCTTTATGCCCCTAGTTCTCCTTTTAATTTGGCATTTGTTAGTCATTTGATGTGAGCCTTACATTGTGGTATTTATTTTTTGATGGTTTTTTCGTTATGTAGGATTACAGGTCCAGGACAGATAAATGGCATAGGTCATGAATCACACGGCCTTTACTATCTCACCTCTTAAAATTCCTTCACAACATACTCTGTTACAGATCCTATGGACCAAATTCACAAATGTTTGGGACATAATAGTTTGTCTAAATTGCAAAAGATGGTGCCTAGTTTGTCTAGTTTATCCTCATTAGATTGTGAGTCGTGTCAACAGGAAACATCCTCGTGTTATATTTTCATGTAGTATTGAGGGTTGTTCTGAGTATATTTTTTCTTTGGTTCATTTTGATATTTGAGGTCCTGGTCGTGTCAGTTCATCCTTAGGATTTCGTTATTTTGTTAGTTTCATTAATTATGTTTTAAGATATACTTTGATTTTCTTAGTGAAAGATCGCAGAGTTATTTTCTAAATTTAAAGGTTTTTTTGGCTGAAATACAAAACCAATTTGGTGTTTCCATTCGTACTCTTCGTAGTGATAATGCGTTAGAATTTGTTTCCTCAATTTAAGGAGTTTATGACTCACCAGGGAATTATTCACCAGACATCTTGTCCGTACATCCCTCAGCAGAATGATGTAGCACAATGAAAGAACATGCACCTTATTTAAGCTGCTCGCACTCTTCTCATCGAATCACATGTTTCGTTGTGTTTTTAGGGAAATGCTATCCTAGTTTGTTATTTAATTAATAGATTCCCTCATCTTTTATTCAGAGTCAGGTTCTGTATCCCATACTGTTTCCTTTTCCATATCTCCATTATATACCTCCTCATGTCTTTGGGAGCATATGTTTTGTTCATAACTTAGCTTCATGAAATGATAAATTAGCACTTCATGCTCTCAAATGTGACTTTCTTTGTTACTCTTGGGTTCAAAAAGGGTATGATTTTGTTCTCCTAACCTTAATGGATATCTTATGTCCACTGATGTCACATTCTTTTGATCTCAACCTTCTAGACACCATCTAATGATCCTAATATCTCTGAGGTCTTACCTCTACCTCAAGTCCTACCTATATCAACTTTTGAGGAATCTCTAACTATAGTGCCAGCTCTGACAAACCCATTAAAATCTCCACCTCTCTTAAGTTATCATCGTCGTCCATATCCAGCACAAGTTCAAGATAATTCAGGTCATGAGCTACACCATATTTCTATTGCGCACTTCCCTATTCCTAGCCAATCGAGTGCACTTCAAAAAGGTGTATGATTCACTCGAAATGCTAACCCATATTATACTTTCTTGAGTTATCATCATCTCACATCATCTTGTTATGCTTTTGTATTATCTTTTCTCTCTATTTTAAGTCCTAAGACTACAGATGAAGCACTTTCTCATTCTAGATTGAGGCAGCTATGATTGATGAGATATCTTCATTACGTATGAGTGGCACTTGGGAACTTTTGCCTATCATACAGGTAAATCCACCGATGGTTGCCATTAGGTTTATGCGGTAAAGTTGGTCCAGATGGTCAAGTTGATCGGCTTAAGGTTCGCTTTGTTACCAAAGGATAAACTCAAATATTTGGGCTAGATTTTAGTGATACATTTAATTTCATGGATAAAATGACATATGTCCATCTTATTATATCGATGCCTGCCATTCGTCATTGGACTCTTCATCAGTTAGATGTTAAGAATGCTTTTCTATATAGTGATCTTGTGGAAGAAGTCTATATGGAGCAACCACCTAGTTTTGCTGCTCAGGGGAGTCTAGTAGACTTGTTTGTCAATTACGCAAGTCACTTTGTAGTCTGAAACAGTCTCCTTGAGCCTGGTTTGGAAATTTCAATACAATAATTCAAGATTTAGGCATGACTCATCATGGAGCTGATCACACTATATTATATCAGCATTCCACACCAAATTTGAATATTTATTTGGTTGTTTATGTCAATAATATTGTTGTTACTGGCAGTGTTTAAAATGGTTTTTTTAGTTTGAAGCAACATCTCTTTAAGAATTTTCAGACTAACGACCTTGGCAGATTAAAGTATTTTCTAGGTATTGGGGTTGCTAAGTCTAGATCAGGTATTGTTATTTCTCAATGCAAGTATGACTTAGACATTCTTGAGGAGACAGGAATGATGGGATATAGACCCATAGGACATGGATCCTAATGTTAAACTGCTTCTAGGACAGGGGGAGCTACATAGGAATCTTGAAAGTTATAGACTGCCGGTGGGAAAATAAAATTATCTCACGGTGACTAGACCTGATATCTCATTCCCTGTGACTGTTGTAAGTCAGTTTATGACTTCTTCTTGTGGGAGTCATTGGTACACAGTTGTTCATATTCTGCAATATATAATGTCAGCACTCAGAAAAGGACTACTCATCGAAGATTAAAGCCATAAGCATATAATATTGGGCAGGATCACCCTCTGATAGACGGTTTACCTTAAGATATTGTGTATTAGTTGGAAGTAATTTGTTTCATGGTAGAGCAAGAAACAAAATATGGTTGCACGGTCGAGTGCGAATGAAGAATATCTAGCAATGGTTGCAGGAACTTGTGAGCTTATTTGGATCAAACATTTATTGAGGGAGCTAAAATGTGGCAAAATTGATCAAACAGAACTTGTGTGTGATAATCCACCAACCCCTAAATTATATCAAATCTAGTATTTCATGAAAGGACCAAACATATTGAGATCGATTGTCACTTTGTCAGGGAAAAGATACTCTCAAGAAAATTTTTACAAAGTTTGTGAATTCACGTCATCATCTTGAAGATATCTTCACCAAGTCTCTCACTGGTCCTTGTATTAATTATATAGGTAACAAGCTAGTTGTTTATGATTTGTTAGCACCATCTTGAGGGGGAGTGTTAGAATAGGAATAGGAATATATAGTCCTATTTAGAATTCGAAAAGGAATAATATGTTGGTTTCCAACATGTACTTGGATTATATTTTAGTGTTTATAAATAGGGTCTTTATGTAATAATGTACCTACATAATTCAAATATGACCACAACAACCCTTTTCCTTTAATATTACTTGTGATCCATGTCAACTCCTCTCTTTTCATTATGGCCTATCTAGATATTCATAAGAGATTCTATCAACCTTTGTGGTACTGTCATGAACTTAGCACTTCACTAAGACTTGCGTGTGGGACTAGTCAATTTGCTCATGACTCTTTCACGGCCTTGCAAATACTAGTAAGCCTTTTCACTAAGACCGCTAAGGGAACGCTAGATAAGAAGACTTTCTAAGAAAGAGCTTTTTGGAAAGAAGGCTTATATTACTTGGGAGAATGCTTTACAATGCTTGATTTTTGGATGCCTAGCATGTGGAATGACCCCCTCTATTTATGTTGCTCCTAAGGGGTCAAAGTGCAAAAAATATTTACACAGTAAGGCCCTCTAAGAATTACACTTTAGTCCACTCTCTAGAATTCTCTATAAGATTCTATACAAGTCTAGAGAGGAGTACATACTACAAGAATTATCTACATGGTTCTAAAGTCTTCTGTAAACTACCGGAAGGCTCTAGATTCTTCTCTCGGTGTAAGAATAGAGGTAGGTCATGACATCCTCCCCTACCTAATGTGGCGACAACTGGGGGGCACTGCTGCTACCGTAAGAACTCCTGCACCTAATCCTTGAACTACCACATGTCTTCGTAGTTTTCACATGTGGCTTCCATCGGTGCCTATCCTTTCCAATGCATAAGGAACATAGCAATAGTATGCTGGCCCTGTGTTCACTTGACTTGGTAATCTATAATATCCTCTATGTCCTTATCTTACGAGGCAGTGACTAAGATGGATGCCCGTCTTGACTGTTCTCAGCTTGGGTCATCCTTATCCTCATGGTGCGGCTTGACGATGCTAGCATGAAAGACCGGATGCACCTTCAATGATGGTGGTAGCTCCAAATGGTATGAGATCTTGCTAACATTGGCAATGATCCTAAACGGGCCCTCATACTTATGCATTAAGTTCTGATGGCTGCCTCTTAGTGCCTTGAATTGCCTCCGATTAAATTTCACTAAGACCAAGTCCCCAACCTTGTAGTCCATGGGATAACACTTACGTTCGATGAACTTTTTCATCTTCTTTGCTGCTTTTTCCAAGTAGGGCTTAGCAGTATCCAACTATTCCTCAAAGCCTTTGGCCAAGTGATAGGCCCCCAAACTCTTACCCTCAAACTTGACTGGTAATGAATGTGGAGTTTGAGGTTGCTGGTCTATGGTTAACTCGAATGGTATCCTTCTTATGGCTTCACTTTTCTGCAAATTGTATGAGAATTGGGCCACATCAAGTAACTTGGCCTAATCTTTTTGGTATGAGCTCACGAAGTGCCTAAGGTAGCACTCCAATAAGGCATCAACTTGCTCTTTCTAGCCATCGGTTTGTGGGTGGAAACTTATGGAGACCTGTAACTCCTTGCCAAGTATCTCAAATAGCTCCCACCGGAAGTTTCCATTAAAGCGAGGGTCCCTATCCGTTATGATATGCCTCGGAAGCCCCTAACACTTTACCACATTCTTGAAGAATAACTAGGTAGCCTCTTTGGTAGTACATCCTGCCGTGGCAGGCATGAAGGTGCCATACCTAGAAAATCAGTCCACTACGACCATAATCATCGCATACCCGTCGGACTTTCAAAGGCAAGTAATGAAGTCTATAGTAATGCTCTCCCATAGATGCTCGACAACCGATAGTGGCTCTAAGAGTCCTCTAGGCTGATATTGCTCCATATTTTCTTGCTCGAACACAAGACAAGTTTGTACATAGCATTCAATGTCATCCCACACATGTGGCTACTAATATATCGTCTTAATTAGAGCTTTTGTATGGCGCTGCCCTAGGTTTCCGACCCATGAGGTTTCGTGACTCTCCTCTATGATTAGCTACTTGATGTTCCCATACTTTTGCACGTAGACCCTCCATCCGATGGAGAGCTAGATACCATCCTCTATCCAGAAGCATTGTGTCTTACCTCGGGACACTAACTCAATAAGCTTCTTCAATTCCAGATCATGTTGAAAGCCCTCTTTGATTGCTTCACAAATGTTGCACTGGGCTGTAGTGATGGCAGCCATTTCTGCTTTCCTGCTCAAGGCATCGTCCATGACATTACCTCAGCCTGACTTATGTTCTAGCTCGTAGTCAAACTCCGCTAGAAAATCTTGCCCCCTAGCCTATTTGGGAGTGAGCTTCTTTTTGGACTAGAAATAGCTAGTGGCAACATTATCAATCTTGACTATGAACTTCGAGCCAAGTAAGTAGCACCTTCTGGTTTGCAGGCAATGCATGATGGCGATCATGTCCTTCTCCTATATGGTATACCATCATTCGGTGTCGTTCAACTTGTGGCTTTCAAAGGTGATGGGGTATCTTTCCTGGATTAGCACACTTCCAATGGCATAGTCCAAAGCATAAATATACAACTTGAATGTCTTGGAGAAGTTGGGTAGCACAAGGACCGGCTCCTCTGATATGAAAGCTAAGGCCGTCAAATGTCTCTTGGAATGCCTTACTCCAAGCCCACGACTTTTTCTTCCATAGCAACTCGGTAAGTGGAGCGGCCTTTGTAGAATAGCCTCTAATGAACCATCAGTAGTATTTTGCAAGACCAAAGAATGATCTTAGGTCTATTACCTTTGTGGGGACTTCCCACTCCTTGATGGCTCGCTTCGTCTATCCACAGTTGGCCTTAACTGATGATGTGACCTAAGAAGTGCACCCCATAGTGGGAGAACTCACACTTCTCCCGCTTGATATAAAGTTCATTTTCTCTTAGGACTTGGAAAACCTTCATTAAGTGCTACACATGCTCCTCCAAGGTGTTACTGTAGATGACAATTTCATCAAGGTACACTACCATGAAGTCGTCTAGGTAGGGATGAAAGATCTTGTTCATTAGTATGTAAAGGGTAGTGGGTGTGTTGGTTAAGCCGAAAGGCATCAACAACCACTCGTAGGATCCGTACCTTGTCACGCACGTGGTCTTCGGCTAATCTTGTTCTGCAATTTGTACCTAGTAGTATCCTTTTCTATGGTCCACCTTGGTAAAGTACTTGGCCTACCCAAGTTTGTCGAACAAGTCTGCTATAAGCGGGATTAGGTATTTATTCTTTATGGTCATATTATTTAGTGCCTAATAGTCGATGCAAAGGTGCAATAACCTATCCTTCTTCATTTCTAATAGCATTGGTACACCATATGGTGCCTTGGCCCTCGCCTGGCTCCTCAGTGGGTGTTGCTCCTTGCTTTTGCTGCAGGTTCTCCTACCTTTGGCATGGCCGCATTTCAATTCCTTGGCCTTTCCCTTGTCATGCTTGAAATCCGTCAGGCCGTCAACTTGGGTGATGGCTTCATCGACGATGATTACTCGTCTTCACTCCAGTTCATTACTGTCCCAGTTCTATGATCCATCCATCAAGTGAAACATCATATCTTCCTCCGTAATTTTGGGTATCTAAAGTGTGAAAGTGGTGAACTCCTTTATGTAAGCCCAAATATTGTTGGTCTGCTTCAGCTCCCTGAACCTTCGCTTAGCTTCATAGATGACATTGTTCGGGAAGAAGGTCTTCTTGAACTCTGCCTTGAACTACTCCCATGTGCTTATCATGCATAACCCCTTCCCTATCTCAACTTCCTTGCACTTCGACCATAACATAAGCATCTTCGTCAGGTAGTGTACAATCATGTTAATCCTCATTTCGTCAGTCTTCACCTTGTTGCACTTGAAGTAATTCTCAAAGTTCCACAAGATGTTCTCTACCGCTTGCGCATCCCTGGCGCCTTTAAATACAAGTGACTTGTGAGCCTTGATCGTGGCTTCCCTTTCCATGGTCGGTGCAACATATCTCCCTTCTTCTATGACATCCTTTAGCACCTTTATCCTAGCCTTCATGGTATGCAGTATGTCCATGAACCTGCCTTCCAGTGTAGTGATCCGATACTCCAAAGAAATGAATGCTTCTTTCGCCTCAATCTCAATCGCCTTCTGTCCATCCATGCCCTTGCGGATGCTGTCAGTGTCCTCAAGGGTGAATTCCTCCAAGGTCTTGAACTTGCCATCTAACTCCTTCAAGCGCTTGCCATGGAATTCCACTGCTTGATGGGAAGCCTCTATCCTTGTCAACACTCCATGCTAAGGGTGATGTTTGCATTCTCCTCGCCACACTCATCGTCACTCACTTTTGTGGTCGAGAGAGAATGGGTGGTAACGATATTGCTTGGTGTGGGCTTGATAAGCAATATATCCTTTTTGGAGTTTATTTCTCCCTTTTGTACTTCCTACCAACATCTGCCTTGACGTTGGTGGCAGTGATGGTATCAAAGTCGCCTTCGCTTGCCATGATTTCCCTTAGTAGACCTGCTATGATACCACATTGTCAAGGACTTACAAATTCACTAAGACTTTTGTGCAGCACTGGTCAATTCACTCACGACACTTTCAAAATCTTGCAAATATTAGTAAGCCTCTTCACTAAGACCTCTAAGGGAATGATAGATAAGAAGACTTCCTAAGAGAGAGCTTTTGGAAAGAAGGCTTGTATTACTTGGAAGAATGCTTTACAAGGCTTGATTTCTAGATGCCTTAGACATAGCATGACCCCCTCTACTTATACTACTCTTAAGGGGCCAAAGTACAAATAATATTTACACAACAAGTCCCTCTAAAATTACAATTTAGTCCACTCTGTAGAATTCTCTACAAGATTCTATACAAGTCTAGAAAGGACTAAATACTACAAGAATTATCTACATGGTTCTAGAGTCTTCTATAAACCACCTGAAGGCTCTGGATTCTTCTCCCAATTAAAAAATAGAGGCGGGTCATGACAGGTACATTCATCTATTGTCAATATTAACCTAAGTACTATTTCATTGCCCTGTATACAATTGGAAGGGCTTTGTGCAAGTGGTCTTGGGACCTAGGCACAAGGATGAGCTACTTCACCATAAAGCTTGGTCTCTGTGAACCCCCAATTCCACCAGCCCTAGCAGATCCAAAATTAGGGGAGATTTGCTTTCCCCTACCTCCATTGTTTAGACCTATTAGCAGTCATTTCTTAGTGTGTTTGTGTGCTGTCAAGGTCAATCCACCTTGGATCCGCTTTTCCATGTTTTTCTTTATCCTTCTGTGTGTGTCATATTTGGCAAGCAACTAGGTTAGCAGGTCATGCTAATCATATCCTGAAAGAAGAGATGCAAAAATCTTGAGGTTGAGCTAAATTGTTACTGAATTACACTATCCAACAAAGACAATATGCAATGTTGGTGAAGGTTGTCTGTTCTCTATGGTAATCTTTAGAATATATCACCTATACTTGCCATTGTTTGTCTTGCTTTGGTTTATCCTTCGAAGTTTTGATAAAGGACTTCTCATTAAAATGTTTGATTTATATATATAAGGGTTCCAGTATGAACTTGGTGACTTCTATTTGTGAGTGGGATAAGTTGGTTCAATCAACACCGAGATCTTGAGGGGAATAGTTGTGGAGGTGTGAAATAACTCTGTACATTTTTCTTAGTTGAATACTTATTATGTGAGTAAACCATTTTTGTTTGTTATTCTGCACGGAGATGAGTAGATTTACTGTGATTTCCTTTGAAAATCAATTACTACTTGTGTCCTTTCTTAAAGCTAAAAGATGGTCACATAATCATATTTCACTTGAGAGTTGAGACTTTCTCAATGGGGCTGGCTGAAGGAATTTCATTCCTTCTTCTTTTTACATCAAGACAAACAGAAATGGATAAAAGAATCAAGTAAATAGTTGTTGTTGTCTCTAGGAGTATGTGTGCTTAGGTACATGATGTTCTGGATCTTGTTATTTAGATCTATTCAGGTTCTCAAAATGGTGATGGAGACAATGATCATCTTATCAGTATGCATTGTCTGAAGGATCTCGATTGATGTTGCCTAGTTCATATTCAAGCAGCTTGTAGCATCCTTCCTTATAAGGAAATGAAACTAGTCTGAGAAGACATCTTATTAAAATTATTTCAAACATTTCATCTGCATTCAATAGTTTTGAAACGGATGCATGTTGGGAGCAGATCAGTAGGAAATCATCTGTCTACTTCTTTTGGTAGGGTTTTCTAGGTTGGCCTTATTTTAAGGTAGAATAAAATAACAAGATGAGGAAACATAATATAAGTTGATAAACCTTTACATGAAAACCATTACCTTAAAAACCAAATTAAAAAATGGATGTTCTTTTCTTCTTTTCTTGTTCTCTCATTATCTTCAGCATAATCTTCTGTCTTTTTATTTTTTTGTTGCTGATAAAGGTAAAAGAGTATTAATTAAGAAAGTTTCTTTCATAAAGACTAGTATAAAAAATATTTACAGAGCAACAAAAAAAGGTCCTCAAACACTTCCAAACAATTGTGTCTTCATTTGTAGTTGTACCTTGAAACAACTCCAACACATTTAAAAGCTCATTAATTATGGTTATTTCCTGTTCATTGACTAGTCTCCAGAAATTTAAATCCTATCCTTATTATCTCCAAACCAATCATAGAATCCAATTCTGATGCAAAAATTCTAGTTAGAGTAATTAGGATGGAGATCTTTCCTTTCAAGTTTTTGTTTATTCTGATCATATTATATTTTAACTCTTGTGTTTCAAACATTCCATTGCTTGTCACCATGTTGTCATTGCATTGCAATGATTCTCCATAACTTTAGGCAATTTTGTCATGAGCATGTTGACCTCACAAGATATATTTTTCTTTGGTAGATGGAGTATCTTTCTATTTCCTTATGGTAGACATCGTGCTTGCTTATGGGTGAATTCTTCGACATATGGAATGAAGCTCTTGGAAAAAGATCAATACCAGGTCATTTTATGCACTTCGAACTAAATTTTTCAGAGTATGGCCTCTTTGATAAATACACTTCAAAGCACACAGATATGCAGTATGGTAGCACCATAGCTCAAATGATAGCAACAACTGAATCATCACAAAAAGTGAGAAATTAGAATGTAGCATAATGTTCTGCTAACAATATATGATTTTAGCCTTGGTACCTTTTTTATCCTCCATACAAGTAATGTGTTTTGAAAATGTGATCATTATGACACTACTACTACTACCTTATAAAAAAAATCAACATTAAAGACAGATCCATGGAGTGAGTTTTGTGTTTTGAAATTGGGTTATTATGATACTACTACTGCTGCCGTAGAAAACTAACGTTAAAGACAGATCTACAAAGTAAGAAAACTTAAGTGAATTTAACATTGGCCTCAAACAGCATAGAGATTGGCAATATCCAGGAGTGTGCTTTCTCTAAATTTTTTTGTTACTTTTTATTCTCAGAAATATATTATATTTCCAAAAGTTGCTCCCTTGCTTGTTTTAAGGTAGTGGATTGTGAATCCATCACGTGCAGGTTCAATCTCCATCATTTGCCCATCAGTAAATGGACTATTTGTTCTGGACACACAAAACAATAGGCGAGGCTCTACCGGTAGGGAGATCCACGTGCAACAAAGATCCCAATTCCGTGTTTCCAGTAAAGCAAGCCCTGTTATTTTCTCTAGGGAAGTATCATAGCTCAGGTCCTCCCAGATATCGTTGCCTATATTCATTTAGATGAATAAAATATATTAGAATAAGTAGCATTATTATTAGCGATAACTAATAAGTTTATAACCTGTATTGAACCAAAAGATATTTCTATTGGTTGTTGGTCCTTTTTCTACTTTGAATTATGAACTAATAATGTGGATTTAGTATTCATGCTCCTCAAAAATATCCTAAAAACACCTCAACATAGGTTTCCCAGGATTATCCATCTGTATTTAGCATGTAGTCCTCATTTGGTTGCGCTTAATGAAGAAACATTTAAAGTAGGAAAAAAGAATAACTAATAGTTGATAATTTAGGCAGAAAACTCAAAAAAACAACAACTAAGATTGATCATATTGTCTTCCTCGTCAATGATAAAGGAATCATTGCCCAAATCAATTAGTTCTTGGCTTTATCGCCCCTGATTCATTCTTCCTTACGATCATAGTTTCTACTTTATAGTGCTGATTGCTACGAATTGGAGTATCCATCAAAGAAATTATGTATTTACTATTTTTATTTCGTCTTATATGATATGATTGATATTTTAGGAGTCAAATTACTTTGTATTCAAAATTTTTGTTTACTTTAAGTGTTTAAACTATAAAATTGTAACTTATTAGACTTTACATAAAATATTACTCCATCTGTCCCATTTTATGTGGCGCCCTTTCCTTTTTGGTCTGTCCCAAAAAGAATGTCACCGTACTCTAGGTGGAAATAATTTACCTTTATAATATTCTTTTTACCAATAATGAAATGATTCTCAGCCACACAAATATCTAAAAATGATTTTACACCATAAGTTTTAAAAGACTTCCTTTTTTTCTTAAACACCATGCCAAGTCAAAGGGTGCCACATAAAATGGGACGGAGGGAATAAATTTGTTAGTTTCATTACTAAAAGTGTTAAGGATCAAACACACACATTGAAGATAATGTCATACACATAAATGTACAAAAAGTTAGGTATAAAATGGGTTTTAAAAGGATATATTTGTCATTTACTCTTTTTATCCCATTGATAAGTTATCCGGGATTAGTATACCATCCAAGAGGAGGGATAACTTATCCAGGTACTATTTATTAATCTGTGAGTAAGTTATCTTGTATATGTCAACCAAATAACAATTTAAAGACCACTATATTTTTATCAAGGATTATTTACACTTATCCTTCACGTAATATGACCCATAAGTATCTTGCTTTTTTGAGTTTCCTACCTAAATTATCAACTATTAGTTGTTCTTTTATCCTACCTTAAATGTCTCTTCATTAAGCCCAAACAAACGAGGACATGCTAAATGCACATGGGTCAACCTTAGGCAACCCAAGTAGAGGTATTGTCAAGATATTTTGAGGATCATGAATACTAAATCTACATCATTAGTTCATAAATGACAATAGGAAAAGGACTAAAAACAATAGAAATACCTTTTGATTCAATACAGGTTATAAACTTATTAGTTATCACTAAGGATAATGCTACTTATTCTAATATTTTTCATTCATCAAAATAAATGCAAGCCAAGATAGCTGGGAGGACCTTAGCAACGACATTTCCTTTGATAAAAGAACAAGGTTTGCTTAACTGGTTGCACATAATAGGGATCTCTGTTGCCTGTAAATCTTCCTATCAATAAAGTCATGCCTATTGTTTCATGTGTCAGAAATAAATAGTCCATTTATTGATGGGCGAATGACAGGGATTGAACCCATAGGTGGTGGATTCAGAATCCATTGCCTTAAAAGAAGCAAGGGAGCAACTTTTAAAAATATCATATATCTCTGAACATAAAAGCACAACAAAATTTAGAGAAAGCAGGCTCCTAGATATCAGCAATCTCGATGTTGTTTAAGACCAAGGTTATATTCACTTTAGTTTTCTTACTTCTCCGATCTGTCTTTTACATCGATTTTCTTTAAAGGCAGTAGTAACAGTATCATAATGGCCCAATTTTCAAAACACAAAACTCACTTCATGATTCATCGTTAACACCGGTATTTTATATAAGGCAGCAGTAGCAGTATCATAATGATCAAATTTTCAAAACACAGTACTTATATGGAGAATAAAAAAGGTACCAAGGCAAAAATCTTATATTGTTAGTAGAACATTATGCTACATTCTCATTTATCACTGCTTGTGATGATTTAGTTGCTGCTATCTATTGAGCTATGGTGCTAGCATAGTGAACAACTGTATGCTCTGAAGTGTATTGTTCAGAGAGGTCATAATCTGAAGACTTTGGTTCGAAGTGCACAAAATGGCCTAGTAATTATCTTTTATAACAACATCATTCCACATGTCGAAGAATTCACCCATACATTGGTGTGATATCTTCCATGTGGAAACAGGAAGATAATTCATCTACAAAAGAAACAAACATCTTGTGAGGCCAACATGCTATAACAGAACTACCTAAAATTGCAGAGTATCACTGCAACAGAACGACAATGTGGAGACAAGCATTAGAAAGTTTAAAACACAAAGTTAAAATATACTATGATCAGAAGTAACTTATATGATAATGGTGTTCATGTAAAGTTTTATCAACTTATATTATCTTTCCTCATCTCCTTATTCTACCTTAAAATAAGGCTAACCTAGAACAACCTACCAATAGAAGTAGACAGATGATTTCCTACTAATTTGCTCCCAACATGCATCAGTTTCAAAATTGTTGAATGCAAATGAAATGTTTGAAACAATTTTCATAAGATGTCTTCTCAAACTAGTTTTATTTCCTTTAAGGGAGGAGGAAGCTACAAGAAGCTTGACTATGTACTAGACAACATCAATCGAGATACATCACACAATTTATACTGATAGGATGATCATTGCCTCCATCACCATTTTGAGAACCTGAATAGATCTAAAGAACAATATACACAACATCACGTAGCTAAGCACACATACTCATAGGCAACAACAACTATTAACTTGATTGTTGCCTATGAGAAGTATTCAACTGAGAAAAATACAAAGAGTTATTTCATACCTCTACAACAATTCCCCTCAAGCTCTCATAGTGGATTGAAGCAACTTTGCCCACTTGATAATGTTCACGCTCCAATAAGAAAGTGGTCGCTGTCAGCAATTAACCTAACCGAAGATTAAGGTTGAATCCATAGGGAATACAGGGGTTGACTACAAGAATTCACTATCAATCATTTCGAGTATCTATAACTAAACTCTCAAAATTAGGGAGAGGGGTTGTGATTTAACAACAAAAGTAAAATAAATACTATACTACTATGCGAGGAAACACTCAATTTTATGGACAACTTAGGCATTGTGTTCACAATGGTTCGTCAACTCGATTACCCTAGAAAACATAACCACAATTGGAAATTTGCATGCAAGGCGGTAACTTAAGTTCTTCCGGCCCTCTTGTGAAGGTGAAGGTCAAATTTCACCATGACGCTTGGTCGGCAACCATGGTGTGCCAACTAACTATTACCTATTGTCCCAATCAACCTTACCTTGGTTAGGTTTGGTTGATTAGACGAGAAGACATCAATTTAATCCTGTCATCTACTCCCCTTTTCTTATTAATCACAACCTTGGTTTGGATCATGATAGGAGGCAGGATTTGGTGTTGGCCACCACCAAACAACAATCATAGTTAAGGGAAATAGGCAATACATGCAAAAGCCCAATCATAGAATTACAATAAATCTAGGTCATCTCGAATCAACTACCCATGGTTCCCACAACCCCAAGTTATTGGTGCTTAGCTACTCATGGCTACGGAAAAACCAACAAAGATGCAAATACAAACCATAGTTCAGAATTTTACGCAAAGAAATGAAGAGTAATACACCACATCTTGCAAACCACATGCTTGATAGATTGAGTATGAATAGAAGTAGAATTTGCACTCCCCAAAAGTGGGTTTTCCAACAGAAAGTTAAAACCTATACTAAAACCCTAAAGTAATCTAGACAGAATATTCAAAGGTAATATTCAAGTCTGGGATCCTCTAAATAAACTTTAACTCAAAGTATTTATAGTAGTTACTAATCCTAAAAATTACACAGAAAAGATAGTTGGCAGTTGGTACGCCTCGCAGCTATGACTCGTAGGTTGATCTACGAGTTATAATCGGGGTCTTGTATCTGGTACTTGGCATTTTGGATTCAACTAGTATGACCCACTGGTATGAGTCATTGCTTAGGCTATGAATGGTATGCTCCTCTCGTAGTCTAGGCCTTCAATTTTTGGTCCAAATTCTTACCTTTCATTTCCTTGCTACGAGTCCACCTATACGAGTAGTAGTGAGACCTACAACTCGTAGCATGGCCTCATCAGGCTACCTCCACTTAGCAGATTTTTTGATTTTCGCTCTTTCTTTCCTGCTACGTGAACACCCTATGACTTATAGATTAGTCTATGACTCGTAGATGAACTCGTATGTCCTATACTTCAGCAAAAATATGCAATTTCTTCTAAAATCATGCCAATCTACCTGTTATATAATAACAACACAAAAACTCATAAAAACCATAAAAAGTCGCATTAAGAACTCACAAAATCCCTTGTTTTAGGAATCAAATGTGTTGTATATTGATAGCACATCAACACTCTCAACTTAGAATTGTTGCTTGTCCTCAAGCCACAACTAAATATAACCAGACAATGAGAAACACATAGCAGTTATACTAATGGCATATACATCATTTGCTCTAATTCAGGTACCCAATTTTCATTTTTAAAACAAGATTGCAAAGCTACTAAGCAAAACAAAAAGACAAAGATGTATTTGGCAACCCAACTATGATAAGCTAAGGAGCATCAACCATCCACAATCACTGGTATAGTCATATGCTAATCAAGTAGTACAAATTTCCTCACAGAAAAGAAGTCCTTCTTACTCACGTAAAAAGCATTTAGAATTCAGGGGCTGTGGAAACATTCTCACTCTCACAAATGAAATTCATGCAAAATGACTAACGCCATAAGCTTACCTCTATACTCAATTTCCAGAATGGTAACAAAATGGATTTGGATCACTTTAGGATTTAACATCTTGTAACATAGGCTCATAGGGATTTGGTATGACATTTTAGGTAAGTAATGACTAAAAGCTATCTTGAACCATGTTTACCCACCGTTTACCTTCACCCTTATTCTCCTATTTCAAGCTGTCCTCAGATGTTTTCAGTTGTGCCTTATTTTTAGACTCATTATTGTTATTTTCTTCGATTCAAGGAAGTTTTCTTTTGTTTTTCCTCCCCGAGCTCATGGATTTTCATTTCTTTCTTTGTTTCCCAACTAGCCACCTCATTTTCATTACTTTACCATAATAAAGGCCACCCTTAACTTAGGCTTTTAGCCTGATGTGAAGTACATAATATCTATTCGCTAAACTAGGGCCACCATTTGTAGCCACCCTCAACTTAGGCTTTCAGCCTCAATCAAGGTTCACATGTTCAAGGATA
>JAOTQR010081172.1:0-40030 GCA_025774065.1 Solanum ossicruentum | reverse complement strand
TATATAAATAGGTTTCGTTTCATAAAAATAAAAAGATAAATAAACAAATGTAATGCTTAAAATTTTGAACTACCAAAATGCAATAAAGTTTAAAGTTGAAAAGAAAAATAAAGTAAAATTTATAAGCACTAGTTTAATTAAAATGATAATAATAAAATTATAATTTTTGTAAAAAATTTCCTTAAAACAACACTTATACTTAAAATGTGACTCCATTTTTGTAATTTTCAAATATTTTAAATAAACTTACTAATGTAGGATAAAAATCAACAATAAAATTTAGCGCTCTCTCTCTCTCTCTCTCTCTCTCTCCCTCTTTATTTATATATATATAATATACTAATAAAATGGTATTAAAATCTTAGGTTCAGTCAAAAATTATATGACTACAGGTCACCTACACACTTCCTCAACATAGATACATGGAAGAGTGGATGAATCATACTCATCTCCATAGTCAATTCTAATTCGTAGGCGACCTTATCAATTCTCCCCACAATTCTATAAGCACCTGCTAACCTTGGGCCCAACTTTCCCTTCTTTCCAAACCGGACCACACCCTTCAGGGGTGAGACCTTTAGATATACCCATTCACCATGTCAAACTCAAGATCTCCTTCTTGTGTTAGAGCAGGACTTTTGCCTACTTTGAGTCATCCTCAATCTCTCCCTCATCAACCTCACTTTTCCAAAGCCTCCATGACCAAATCCGGTCCTAATAAGGCATTTTCCCACATATTAAACCACCTGATCGGGGACTTACATCACCTACCAAATCCAGTCTAATGCATGTCTTATAAGTTGAATGACTTTATGATGATGAAAGGAATGTATGTATATGATATTATCTCTCTAGTGTTGGGAATTGACCACACCTCACTCGAGGGTTGTAGGCCCGGGTAAACTTGTTCAGGGTTTGTACCTCGATCGACTTGCTCGAGAGGTGGTAGGCCCGTGCAACCATGTCAAGAGGTTTGTACCTTGATAACCACGTTGGGGGTATACTTCATCAACAATGTTGCGGAGGTTTGTATCTTATCAACCTATTGAAGGGTTCATACCTCATTCTACTTTACAAAGAGGTGGTAGGCATTGGATATGCACTAATAATGGTCTCTCCTTACACACATATTATGTTCTATATAAGCATGGTATTACTTCAAGCATCATTCATAAATTCCATATTACTATATGCTTACCAATTGTCTATGTTAGGCATTTTTGCTTATGGTGCTTATCACTTGTTGCATTGCATCCTACATACTTAGTACATTCAAATGTACTAACGCATACTCTATGCCTACATGATATCACCATGTAGGAACCAGTACCCCTCCTTGATCATCCTCCTCCATGTGGCTAGTGCTAGTTCTCTTAGGCTCTTTAGTGAGTCCTCTATTTTGAGGACGATGTGTATGATCTCATACTATGTTCTAAGACTATCTTTCTTTTATGTATATATTGACTATAAGGGTGATCCCGGTTGCTTGTCTTGGCCCCCGTTCTTATCTATGTAGTAAAGGTGTTGTTGTACATGCTATGTATCTATGCTATGAGCCTTGACTCTCTCGTTTTTGATATTTTTGTTATGAGATTTCCCCTTAGTCACTTTGCCCTTATTTCTAATCTATTATGTCATTTACTTACTTCCGCGACCGTTGATGTGTAATGATATGTTAAGAGGCTTGCTTGGGGTCCCTTCGGGTTCCCTATGTGTCGTGTCACATCTAGGCCCTAGGCTTGAATCATGACATTCTGCTTAGAGCATCGGCCATGATATTAACTTTGTCAAGATGGTAATGCATACTCATGTCATAATCCTTAAGGATTTCTCACCACCTCCTTTCCTTCAAATTGAGATTCCTTTTTGTGTGAACACATATTGAAACGTTTGTGGTCGGTGAATACATCCATATGAACCCCATACAAATAATAATGCCATATTTTCAAAGAAAAACTACGACCGCTAACTCAAGATCATGGGTGGGATAGTTACACTAATGCACCTTTAGTTGTCTAAAAGTATGCTATGACTTTTCCACTTTGCATCAACACATACTCCAAACCAACCCTAGAAGCATCATAATAAACAACAAACCCTTCTAACCCTTCTGGTGGAGTCAAAATAGAAGCGGATGTAAGCTTGCCTTTCAAAGATTAAAAACTCATTTCACATTCATCGGTCCAGACAAATTTTGCCTTCTTTTGCGTCAATTTAGTCAAAGGGGAAGAAATTGAGGACCATTCACAAACCTCAGGTAATACCCCGCTAAGCCCATGAAACTCTTAATATCCGTTGGAGTCAAGGGCATAGGACAATTTCTTATCACTTTCATTTTCTTAGGGTCCACTTTAATTCCATACTCGATACCACATGCCCTAGGAATGCAACTTCCTTCAACCAAAATTTAAAATTATTTAAATTTAGCAAACAACTTCTCATCCCTCAGAGTTTGCAACACTACTCTCAAATGCTTAACATGGTCTTCTTCACTACGGAGTAAAGCAATATGTCATCTATGAAAATCACTATAAACATATCAAGATAGGGTTTAAAGACCCTATCATGAGATCTATAAATATTGTCGGTGCATTAGTTAAGCCAAATGACATCACCACAAACTCAAAATGCCCAAATCTTATCCAAAATTCTATCTTGGGAATATCACACTCCCTCACCCTCATTTGGTGGTATCTAGACTGAAGATCAATCTTAGAAAAATGATTATCCCCTATAGTTGATCAAATAGGTCATCTATCCTTGGCAAGGAATACTGTTTCTCTATTGTGACCTTATTGAGTTGCCCGTAGTCAATGCATATTCTAAGCAAGACATCTTTCTTCCAAACAAACAACATCAGTGCACCACAAGGGTGACTTATTAAGATTTATAAAATCCTTGTCCAATAAATCTTTTAATGGATCCTTTAACTTCTCTAACTCCAATGGGGAATACGGTAAGAAGGAATGAAAATGGGGTTGAGTATCATGGAGGAGATCTATATCAAAATCTATCTCACTTTCGGGAGGGACACCAAGACGTTCATTAGGAAAGACATTAAGAAACTCATTAACAACCAGAACCGACTCGATAGGAGAGACTTTAGACTCAATATCCCAAACCCTTATAAGATGGTAAATGCAACCCTTAGAAATCAATTTTCGAGCCTTAAGACAAGAAATAAACCTACCCTTAACCACCGAATTATGACCTTTCCACTCAAAGATAGGCTCATTAGGAAATTGGAACTTAACCCTACGAGTTCTACAATCAATGGAAGCATGATATGTATGTAACGAATCCATCCCAAGAATAACATCAAAATCTACCATGTCAAGCTCAACAAAATCAGAAGGCGATACTTTATGCAATATAGACATGGGACAACCCCTATAGACTCTTTTAGCAATAATGGACTCACCAATAGGGGTAAACACCTCAAAGGGTTCACACAACAATTCGGAACACACGTGAAGCTTGTTAGCAACAAAAGGAGTAATGAAAGAGAGAGTAGCACCCACATCCAATAAAGTATGCACATCATAATCATAAATCTTTAGCATACCAGCAACAAAATTGGGCACCTCCACCACTCCTTGTCTCCTTTGAAGGGCATAGAACTAATTGTGACGTGGAGCATCCCCTTGTTGTCCTCCTTGTTCCCCTTGATCAACATGAGTACCCCGTACTTGAGGACAACCATCTTTACCCTTATTTTGAGCATAGGGATAATCAACAACCTTTCACACCCATAAAAAGCATTCGAATCCCTCAAGCATTTGCCACCATGATTTTTCCATATTATAGGCACCTTAGGAGAGTCATCCCACCATTTCCACCTTGACCCTTAGGGTTAGGCACCCTATCATTAGAAAATCCTTTGTTTTGAGAATTGGAGGATCCTTGACCTTGGAATTTGTGACCTTGTTGGAAATGGCAATCCTTAGCACCTTGAAAGCCACCATAATACCGAGCCCTCTTGGACTCCCCACTCCTACTCTTCCTAAGCTTTTTCCTTTCAAGTTGCTCAGCATAAGTCATGAGCCGAGACAATTCCATATCATCCACAAACATAGTAGTGCAACATTCTTCATTCACCAAGTCGGATACCACCGACACAAACTTGTTCATTCTTGCGCTAGAGTCGGTGACCAAGTGAGGAATATATTTTGAGAGCTTGTTAAACTTAAGGGAATTCTCCCTTACGCTCATAGAGCTTTGCTTGAGATTCATGAACTCCATCATATTTGACTCTCTCAATTCGATAGGGAAGAATCTATTGAGGAAGGCGGCCTTAAATTCCTCCAATGGGATGGGATCCTCATTCTCCCTCTCAAATTTCCATTGAGTGAACCAAACTTGTATAACACCCTTGAGTTGATAGGTTGCAAGTTCCACCTTATCCTCTGAACTTACCTCCATAATACCAAGCACTTTTTATATCTCATCAATGAATTCTTGGGGGTCCTCTTTCGTTTTGGAGCTATGGAACTCTGGAGGGTTAATCCTTGTAAAATCCCTCCTGTGGTAGGAGCATGAGGAGATTAGGATCCTTAGTTCAATTTGTTGGTCATGGCTTGTACCAGCATGGAAATGATGTTTTGATATTCAGCATGCGTAATTCCTTCTTCTTGGGTAGCTTAAGGAGCCGGATGGGCCGCACCCTTCTTAGGTGTGAGCTCTTTGTGCCATTCTCCTTAGTTGTGGCATAATCTAAAAGAGCAAAAGACCCCCCACTAGGGGAGGAAACCTTATTTTAAATCTAACGCACGACATAGATCATGAAGAAGCGACCTCTTATTCATAGTTATGGCGCGCTTTGCAACCATGAACAAGATTCTACTTGTAACACCTCTCACGTGCCTCGGAAATGTTCCCTATAGTGTATTTCTTGGATATCTAAAAATCTATGCATATTTTTTCAATTTTGACTTCATATTCTTTTTTGAGGGGAAATATTGTGTAGGAAATGGGTGGTCTTTGATTTTTAGATGATATATTGCAAAAAATTAATTTTTGGCTATGGGAGGCTAAAACAGAATGCGGACTGGTCGCACACTGGTGCAATAATGATCTAAACCCATTCCTAGGCCAAAATAGGGAAACTTTTGAACTTCGCATGGAAATGTACTCGTCCGCTGGAACTCCTCCTCATGGACTTATCGCAAACTAGTTCAACAGGTTCAGTAATTTTGTGTTTTTCACTAGAGGAAAATTGGTTAACAACCCAATGCCTATATATATGGGAATCACTCATTATTTGGCCATTTTCTAGCCCTAATACTCACAAAAACCTCTCAAAAATCCTCTCTTACCTTCTCAAACCTTCCATCAAGTCTCAAGACTTTAAGAACTTGCTTTGGAATTCAAGAAAATAAATTAAAAGTCCCAAGTCCTCCTCAAGTGTTTCTTCAAGAAAACTCAAAGACTAAGATATGCAGATCTTTATCCATGGGTCCTTTCACCCATGAAGCCTAACTGTCTCTTTTTATTAAATTTTATAATTTCAATTAGATTCTTCATCTTTATTTCCTATTATGCATTATGAATATGAATTTGTGTCTAATTTTATCAAGTATTGATTGATTATACATGAACATCTATTGAAAGCTTATTGCGTTAGTTGATTTATATCTATTAAAGCTATACATGATATGAACTATGAAAACTACGAAAGATTATGGCTTTCTGAGATGGATTTTATGACATTCAAACTAAGGGTTTTACTATTGTGTTGGTGGGTTGAATTGAATTATTTGCAAATGAGTTGATTTTACTCCTCTCTTGTCGTATACTCTTGAATTTTATGATTTTAAGCATATGTACATATAAATGTTTGACTAAATTTATATGACAAGCATTCTTATGTTGATGAAAGACTATTGCATATTTTGCAAGAAAAGTATTTTATGATAAATTATGCTCTCCTAAGCATTTATTAAACTCATGAAAGTTCCTATTATTTGTAAGTAAGATGTTGATCCCGTATACTATATTCTACACTCATGTGAGTAAATAATTCCTATATGAAGGGGTCAAGCATGATAACTATTTTACCCACATGTACAAACTATAGGTCACTAGAAGGGGTCAAGAATATTACAATCTCTTCCCTTATATGAAATGTAATGCCTACTAGAATGGGTCATGTCCATGAATTATTTTTACCCTCCAATATAAATTATATATTCCCGTGTGTAGGGCTCAAGTATTTGAATGAGCTACTCATACCATGTTATGATGTCTTTATAAGTCATTAAAGTTATAATTATGTCAAGTATTCCGTGGGATTAGACTTAGCACCGAAAGAGGCTTAAGGTGGGGGCTCAACCCAAGGGGTCCTTATATAAAATCTTGTTCTCTTAACTATGTGCCACCAGAGGTTTATATTATTTCCCTAAATGGGCTTTACTAGTAGATCCAACTAGGACAAGTACTCTACTTTGTCGGGTAATACTTGGTTTACCTTGGCAAGTGAACCACTCCTTTATTTGGTGTGGAATGAACATTGGGATTCCAAGTAGTAGCTCACTTGGTCTTATAAGTTGATTAGGGACTCCTCCCGCATATGTATGATATATTATGCAAGGTTTACTATCTCCATGCATGTTTTAGTTTTGATTATACATGTCATATTGAGCTTATGTCTGTTGATCATGATTATGCATCTTGATTATTATGGATTATGTCCTTTGTTGATTGCACCCTACATACTTAGTATATTCCAAGTATTAATGCATACTTTTTGTCTATATAATCTAACCATGTAGGGACTGAAGCTCCTATTCATACTGCTCCTCGTGGCTAGATGGCTTGTTCGAAGATTGTTGTAGGTGAGTCCTCTATTTCGGGGACAACATCCACTTTTCTTTCATCCTCTGTTAAGACTTATTTACTTATGGATATTTATCTTTTGAAGGTGAGCCCAAGAGATGTCTTGGCCCCTATTCCATTCATGTTAGAGGTGTTGTTAAATATATGGCTACGCATGTTACGATCTTGACTCTACTATGTTTATATGATTATGAAAGAGTTCTTTTAGTCCTTATACCCCTTCTATGTGTTGATGTTTGTTGATGATGTGATGGAAATCCCAAGTCCTCAATTGTTCCCATAGCGTGAGTCCTACTTACCTGCCCTTAGACCTTATTTGTTATGTAATTCATGCAAATTTTCTTTCCTATAACAGCCCCATAGCTTGTGAACAAAGTCTCGCTTCCCTTAGAATTATTAGTTACTTTCTTGTAGTTTAATTATGCTTCCGCAACCAAGGATGTGCAAATGATATGCTAAGAGGCTTGTTTGGGGTCCCTTCGAGTTCCCCATTCAACGTGTCACATCTAGGCCCTAGGCTTCAATCTTGACAAGCTTGGTATCAGAGCACTAGGTTGTATATGGTCCTTGAAAATCGAACACACTGCATAGAGTTGAGTCTTATTCATAGTTGTGAAGCGCGCTGCAACTATGAATAGGAGGCTATAAGACGTTTTAGGAAATGAATCACTTCTTCATAATCCATGTCGCACGGTAGAGCTAAATCCTCTAAGGTTTATTTATGAATCTTATCCATTATGTTTCAGAATATGTCACACAGGCTTCAGAGTGTTGGACGAGATGATAACTATCCCTCATTTGAGGATCGACTTCCCATCAATGACATATCAAATGCGGAGATTCACATTGCTTTATGGCTATTGGCCAAAGTTTTTAATTGATTAACTAAACCAACAAATGGGTTCCATCGGGATCACAAATAATAAGAGGGAGAAATGGAGGTATAAGAGGACCAGAGTTCATGGTGTTTTATCTTCTACTAGTATACCGGTGCCCAAGTACAAAAAGGAAAGGCCCCCTTTAGCAATTTGTCATGGGTGTGGCAAGAAGCATCAAGAAAAGTGTTTGGCTTACACTGAGGGTTGTTTCAAGTCTAGCGGTATCTAGCATAAGATGAGGATTATTCTGTGGCCTCTGTAGAAGGGAGAAGAAGGGCACGATTTGAAGGTAGACTTTCATATTCTAATCTCAGTGGTAATGGTACACCCAATCCTCCTAGGTTCCCAAAATATGGAAGGAATCATGTTGGCACATGTTTGAGAAACACGAGTGCATGTTTTTGCTGTGCCAAGATGGGCTACAAGATTGTTGATTGTCTATATACTCAAAATAGAGGTAAAGATAGTCGTCCTCAAGGACATGGTACTCACGAAACTCAAAAGGCTCAAGGAGGTGCCAAGGGTGGTGGTGCTATATTTCCTAAGTGTGAAAGGTTTGGGAAGAACCATGGAGGCATTTTCCAGAAAGGATCAAGTGTTTTTGTTATGGAGAAATGGGGCACCAAATCTCTGAGTGTTCTTATATTGCTAAAAGATGTGAGGAAGGGTGTACTCGTGGTCAAGTGGTTTAGGAAAGTGGAAGAAGTTGCCCAAACACTAAGAGCAGGTTCATGTGGAAACTGATTCCATGATCTTCAAGAGAGGCAAGAGGTGGATGAGGCCGTCAATGTTGTCACCAGTATGATAAGGGTTTTATGATTATGATGTCTATGATTTATTAGATCTGGGTTCCAATCTCTTTCACTACTCCATTTGTTTTTAATAGGCTTGAGGTGTTTTCCAAATTATTTTGTGAACCCTTTGAGGTGTCTACCTTCGTTGGTGAGTCCATTGTTACTAGAAGAGTATATAGGGCTTGTCTCATGTCTATATTGCATAAAGTCTTGACTTGTGATTTGTTGAGCTTGACATGGTGGATTTTAATATTATTCTTGGGATGGATTGTTTATATGCATATTATGCTTCCATTGATTCTAGAATCATAAAGTTAAGTTCCAATTCCCCAATGATCCCATCTTTGAGTGGGAAAGTCATAATTCGGTGGTCAAGAGTAGGTTTATTCCTTGTCTGAAAGCTCGAAAGTCGATTTCCTAGGGTTGTACATATCATCTTGGAAGGGTTATGGATGTTGAGTGTAGAGTCCCTCAAATCGAGTTGGTTCCAATGGTTAATGAGTTCCTTGATGTTTTTCCCAATGAGCTTCTTAGTGTTCCTCCCAAAAGGGAAATTACATAGCCCATTTCCAGTCTCCCTTACTATATGGCCCTGACAGAGTTAAAGGAGTTGAAGGACTAATTGAGGGATTTATTAGAGAAAGGCTTCATAAGTCCTAGAAAGTGACCTTGGGGTGCACCAGTGTTGTTTGTAAGGAAAAAGGATGGCTCACTTAGAATTTGCATCGACTACCAGCAACTCAATAAGGTCACTACGAAGAAAAAGTATCCCTTGCCAAGAATAGATGACCTATATGATCAACTACAAAGAGCTACTCATTTTTCTAAGATTAATCTTTGGTCCGGATAACACCAAGTGAGGGTGAGGGAGTCCTATATTCCCAAGACAACTTTTCAGACTAGATATGGGCATTTTGAATGTACAATAAAGTCATTGGACCTAACAAGTGCACCAGTGATATTTTATGGATTTCATGAATAGGGCCTTTAAACCCTACCTTGGCATGTTTGTGGTGGCATTCATAGATGATATTTTGATTTACTCCCGGAGTGAGAAAACATGTGGAACTTTTAAGGATAGCATTGTAAACCTTGAGGAAAGAAAGTTTGTTTGCTAAGTTTGACAAATGTGAGTGTGGTTAAGATAGAAGTGGTATGAAATTGACCTAGACCTTAACCCAACTTTGTTAGAATTAAAGGCAATTGTGGAGGAGGGAAAGGTGGAGGTTTTCTGCTAAGGGAGATGGTACCCTTAGGTATCAAAGTAGGTTGTGTATTTTCAATGTTTATTGGGTTGAGGTACTTGATTGTCATGACCCGAGCCTAGAACCTAGACGTGACATGGTGAATTGAAAGTCCAAAGATAACCCAAATAAGCCTATTAGAATATCATGTATACATCCTTGGTTGCAGAAGCAAAATAATGTAATTACAAGAGCCAATCATAAAAAAGGAAACAGGACTAAGGGAAGTCTTTCATAACCATAAAAACATAAGAAGAGTCGAGCTTATAAGCACAAATATAGTATCCAACAATACCTCTACTTAAGAATAGAGTCGGGGCTAAGACACATCCCAGGCTCACCCTCATGATAATAAGTATCTAACATAAGGAACAAGTCTCAACATAGCATGAATAAAATAGATATTGTCCTCGGAGTTGAGGACTCACCAAAAGCTTTCTTCAAGAACCGAACTATCCACGTGGAGGAGGATATTTTGGTCCCTACATGGTAATATCATGTAGGCATAGAGTATGCGTTAATACTTGGAATGTACCAAGTATGCGAGGTACAATGCAACAAAGACATAAGACATAATAAGCAAGATACATATACATAATCAATGGATACATACTCAATATGACATGTATGAGTAATACTTGTAATGAATCATGCATGAAAACATTCAACTTGCATATATAACATACATATGTGGGAAGAGACCTTGACTGGCATAGACCAAACGAGCTACTACTTGAAATCCGAGGCATGACACTCCTGTGTAAGGTGTACGAGTCATGACATCCCTTTGATAAGGTGTGGTCTACTTGCCAAGGTAAACCAAACATGATAACATGAACTAGATGGATCCACTAATGTGCCTTTTAAGTGAAGATATATAAAATCCTATGGTCGCACATAGTTTAGAGATTAAAGGATTTTTATAAGGACCTCTTGAGTCAAGCCCCCACCTTAAGCCTCAATCGGTGCTAATTATAATCCTACAAAATACTTGAAATAATCATAACTTCAATCATAACATGAATAGCTTGTAAGAGACATGATAACGCGACATGAGTTACTCATTCACATGTTTGACCTCTATTAGTGAGCTTAACTTGAACATGAGGGAAAAATAATAATCATGATTGATCCCTCAACTTGACATGAATGACCCACAAAAGGATAGAATCTTTAAATAGCGCTCAACTTGTCACTTGTAAAATCATAGATACTTTTCATGAATTTAAGATATGCTTGGAAGCCCATAATTATCATGAAATCACTTGACTTGTTCATTATGGAATAGTTCATCAGCAACTTAGGAATTCTTGTCATGTAATTCAATCAAACATATGGTGAGTTCATGACACTTGTTCAAAATCATTCAACTCAAGAGTATAATAATAGGAGTAAAATCAATTCAAATCAAACCACTAATATTGTAGTAAAACACTCATTTTAGGTACCTTGAATTTATCTCGAAATTCACAATAGTTCATAGTTTTCTTAGTTCACATCATGTATTACTTCAATAGATATAAATCAACTCATGGAATGAGATTAAAATAGATATTCATGCATTATCAATTAATACTTGATAAAACTCAACATAATTTACGTTCATAATTCATAATAAGAGATATCCATAAGTAATACAATTAAATTCATTCAATTTTCGTAAAATGAGAAGGTTAGGCTCCATGGATGAAGGACCCATGGATGAAGACCCACATACCTTAAAAATGAAATTTCTTTGAGTGAACTTGAAGGAGACTTGAAGCTTGGGTTGGGTCATTCAAATCCACAGTTGTTCTTGAGATCCTTGAATTTGAATGGAGGTTTTGATAATATTTTGAAGAGGTTTAAAGAGGGTTTTTGTGAGTTATAGAGTTGAAAAATAACTTAAATATGGAGGATTTCACATTTAAATGGGCGTTGGGTTATTCTTCAAATGCCCTTAAACTAAGTTGGAAAAATAAGGCACAAAATGCACCGGTCCACGTCCCTGGCACGACGCGGACTAAATGTGTCACCAACATTTACATAGTGGCACGTCTCAGGCGCATAGCATCCTGGGCCCACAGGGCCACTGGAAATCGTTAATTAGCGAAAATTATTTTTTTCTATGGGTCTTCTAAATATTCGAGTTTTACCCTTTCCTCACTAAATTTTGCCTCTTGATCAAGAATGTGAAGTTAAATTTCTGAATTATGCGTGATTTTTGAGATATTTGGAAAATACAATTTTGGGGCATTTGAAGCACATGAGAGGTGTTTCATTGATCTTCAAAGAGGTGTATAATTCATGTTATTTGATTCATCATGATTCTTACAAAGATGTATAGAGGTTTAGGGAGATATTTTGGTGAGGTTGGTGAGATGGCTGTAATTGGACCAGACTTGGCTATGCATGCCATAGAGAAAGTGAGGCTTATAAGGGAAAGGTTGAGAATGGATCAAACTAGGAAAAAGTTCTACTCCGATGTGAGGAGTAAATATCTTGGGTTAGGTGCAGATGATTAGTATTTGAAGGCCTTACCCATGAAGGGTTTTGTTCAGTTTGGCGAGGAGGGAAAATTGAGTCCAAGGTATGGAGGGCCTTATTGAATATTAAGGAGAATCGACAAGGTTTCCTATAAATTGAAACTGCCTATGGAGTTGAGTATGGTTCATCTGGTCTTCCATGTGTCTATGTTGAGGAAGCGTGTAGGCGGCCCATTTGCTTTAGTTCCTTCGGAAGTTATAGGTGTTGTAGAACATAATTTGACTCATAAAGAAGTCCCAGTGGGAATATTAGATAGGCAAGTGAAGAGGTTGAGTAAAAAAGATATGGCATTTTTCAAAGTCCTTTGGAGGAATCAACAAGCCGAGAGTGCTACTTGGAAACCCGAAGTACACATGAGGAAGTAATATATGTACCTATTCCACTCTACTCAAGCCAAATGTAATCATTTAACTCCTATCTATGATGCCAAGTCTTGAACTTGAGCCCTTATGTCATTTTTACATGCATACATGTTCATAGTAACAAGTTTTGGTGATATTGTTTAGTATATTTTGAAACTTTTGAGAATAATGTCTAAGTGCAGGGATTGCATTCATGTTATACTGAAAGTTTTCTAATTACTCCTCTTAGGTATGTTTGCTTTACATTCAGGGATGAATGTTCTCAAGGGGGAGATAATGTAACACCTCTCACGCACCTTGGAAAAATACCCTGTAGTATATTTTTTGGATATCTCAAAATCCATGCATGATTTCATTAATCTAACTCATATTCTTTTTCAGGGGGCAAACTTGTGTAGGAAAGAGGTGGTCTTCAATTTTTAGATGACCCATAGCGAAAAATTATTTTCATCTACAAGAGGCTGAAATATAAAGGGTATGCGACCAGTCCCAGTCGTGGACTTGTCGTACACTAGTGCAAATTTTTCCTAAACCCATTCCTGGGCCAAAAGGTGAAAAATTGAACTTTGCGTGAAAATGTACTAGTCCGCTACAAGTCCACACCACAGACTTCTCATGGACTAGTTCAATAGATTCCTTCATTTTGTTTTTTCACTTGAGGGCAATTGGGTAAAAATCCAATGGCTATATATACGGGAATCCCTCATTCTTTAGCCATTTCCTAGCCATAATACTCACAAAACCTCTCAAAAATCCTCTCCAACCTTCTCAAACCTTCCATTCAATCTCAAGACTTCAAGAACATGCTTTGGAGTTGAAGAAAACCAAGTAAAACCCCAAGTCCTCAAATTTTTCTTTAAGAAAACTCCTAGATTAAGATATGTAGGTCTTCATCCATGGATCATTTCACTCATGGAGCCCAACTCTCTCTTTTTATGAAATTTTATGATTTCAAAGTTAGATTCTTCGTGAGTATTTCCTAGTATGCATTATGAATATGAATTATGTTTGATTTTATCAATCATCAATTGATTATGCATGAACATCAATTGAAAGCATATTCCATGAGTTGATTTATATCTATTAAAGCTATGCATGATATGACCTATGAAAACTACAAAAGTTTATGGCTTTTTGAGACGGTTTATGACATTCAAACTAAGGGCTTTAGTATTGTTTTGGTGGGTTGAATTGAATGATTTCCAAATTAATTGATTTTAATCCTCTCTTATATTATACTCTAAATTGCATGATTTTAAGCATATGTACATATACCCACCATGTTTGACTAAATTTACATGACAAAGATTTTTATGTTGATGAAAATCTATTGTTTGTTTTGCAAGACAAGTATTTTATATGGGCTCCTAAGCATGTATTAAACTTATGAAAAGTTCCTATTATTTGCAAGTAAGATGTTGAGCCCTTATATTATATTCCACCCTCTTGTGAGTAATTAATGTCTATATGAAGGAGTCAAGCATGATAACTATTTTACCCTCATGTACAAACTAAAGCTCACTAGAATAGGTCAAGCATATTACAATCTCTACACTCATGTGAAATCCAATGCCTTCTAGAAGGGGTCAAGTCCATGAAATATTTTTACCCTCTAGTATAAGATATATGCCCACTGTAGGGGTCAAGTATTTGAATGAGCTACTCATTCCATGTTATGATATTTTTACAAGTCATTCATGTTATGATTAAAATTATGATTATGTTAAGTATACCATGAGATTAGTCTTAGCACTGAAAGAGGCTTAAGATGGGGACTCAACCCAAGGGATCCTTACATAAAGTTTTGGTCTCTTAATTATGTGCTGCCATAGGTTTATATTATTTCCGTAAATGGGCTTTACTAGTGGATCCAACTAAGACAAGTTCTCCACTTTGTGGGGTCATGCTTTGTTTACCTTGGCAAGTAGATCACTCCATTATTTGGTGTGGAGTGAATAATGGAATTCCAAGTAGAAACTTGCTTGGTCTTATATGTCGGTTAGGCTCTCCTTCAACATATGTATGATATATTATGCAAGCTTTACTATCTCCATGCATGTTTTAATTTAAGTATTGATTATATATGTCATATTGAGCTTATGTCTATTGATCATGATTATGCATCTTTATTATTATGGTTATGTCCTTTATTGCATTTCACCCTGCATACTTAGTATATTTCAAGTACTAATGCACACTTTTTGCCTACATGACTTAACCATGTAGGGACTGGAGTGCCTATTCATCCTTCTCCTCTTGGCTAGACGACTTGTTCGAAGATTGCTATTGGTAAGTCCTCTATTTCGGGGACAACATCCACTTTCCTTTCATGATTTATTAAGACTTATTTACTTATGGATATTTATCTTTTGAGGGTGAGACTGGGAGATGTCTTGACCCTTGTTCCACTTATGTTAGAGGTGTCATTGGATATATGGCAATGTATGTTATGATCTTGACTCTACTATGTTTATGTGATTACAGAAGACTTCCCCTAATCCTTATCCCCTTCTTTGTGTCGATATTTGTTGATGCTGTGATGGAAGTCCCAAGTCCCCTATTGCCCCTATTGAGTTATATTTACTCGCCCCCTAGATCTTATTTGTTATGTGATTCATGCAAATCCTCTCTCCTATAATATCCCCATAGCTTGATTCCAAAGTCCCACTTCCCTTAGAATTATTTGTTACTTGCTTGTTGTTTACTTATACTTCCGCAACCAAGGATGTGCAAATGATATGCTAAGAGGCTTGTTTAGGGCCCCTTCGGATTCCCCATTTTCCATGTCATATCTAGTCCCCAATCTTGGTTTGTGACACTACCTAACACGATGTATTGGATTTCTGAGGAACATTTACAAATCTAGTGCTCTAATATCAAGCTTGTCATGACCCAAGCCTAGGGCCTAGATGTGACACGGCAAAATGGGAAACTCGAAGGAAACCCAAACAAGCGTCTTAGCTTATCATTTGCATATCCTAGGTTTCGTGAAAGCATAAAAGAGAAACCAACATATATCACACAATTTCAAAGGGAAACGGGGCTTTAGACTCACACTATGGGGATGTTGTAGGGAAGAGGATAAGCATGAAGTACAAAGCAAATAAGTCTAAGGGGCGGGTAAGTATGATTCACGTCATGGGGGTATTTAGGGACTTGGGACTTCCATTTCATCATCAACACATGAAACAAAGCATAGAAGGGAAAAAAGGACTAAGGGAAATCTTCTATAATTACATAGACATATTATGAGTCAAGCTTAATACATAAACCACCATATCCTATAACATCTTTAGTACGAGTTGAATGGGGGCAAGACATCTCTCGGGCTCACCCTCAAAAGATAGAAATCTAAAATAGACATGTATTAATAAAAGCATGAAAGTAAGTAGATGTTATCCGCAAAGTGTAGGACTTATCAATAGTGGTCTTCAAAGGTTCCGACTAGCCATATGGAGGAAGAGGATGAATAGGAGCTTCGATCCCTACATGGTTAGATCATATAGGCAATAACATGCATTAGTAGTTGGAATATACTAAATATGTGGGGTGCAATGCAACAAGAAACATATGCCATAATAATCAAAATGCATAATCATAATCGATAGACATAAGCTCAATATGATATATATGATCGATTCATAACTTAAAACATGCATGGAAACAGTAAATCTTTCATAATATATCATACATATATGGGAGGATACCCTAACCGATATGTAAGATCAAGCGAGCTATTACTTAAAATTCTGATGTTCACTCCACACCGAATATAGAAGTGGTCTACTTTCCAAGGTAAACCAAGCATGACCCCACAGAGTGGGTAACTTGTCCTAGTTGGATCCACTAGTAAATCCCATTTAGGGAAATAATATAAACTTATGGTGGCACATAGTTAAGCGACCGACTTTACATAAGGACCCTTTAGGTCGAACCTCTAACTTAAGCCTCTTTTTGGACTATGTCTAGTCTCATGAAATACTTTAAATAATCAAAATTTAATCATAATATGAGTGACTTATGAAAACATGATAACATGGCATGAGTAGCTCATTCATATACTTGAGCCGTGCATGTGGGGCATATACCTTATACCAGAGGGTAAAATCATTGAATAAACTTGACCCTTTCTAGTAGGCATTGCATTTCACATAAGGGTAGAGATTGTGATATACTTGACCCCTTCTAGTTAGTTTTAGTTCGTACATGAGGGTAAAATAGTTATCATGCTTGACCCCTTCATGTAGACATTATTCACTCACAAGAGGGTAGAATATAGCATAAGGGCTCAATATTTTACTTGCAAATCATAGGAATGTTTCATGAATTAATACATTCTTGGGAGCCCATAGTTTATCATAACATGTTTTTCTTGCAATTCATGCAATAGTCATACATCCATATAAAATCTTGCCATGTAAATTTAGTCAAACGTGGTGGGTATATATACATATTTTTGACATCATTCTATTTAAGAGTATGAGAGAAAGAGAGGAAAAAAACCAATCCATTTAAAGTCATTCAAATCAACCCACTATCATTGTAGTAAAATTCTCATTTTGAATATCACGAAATCCAACTAAAACCTATAGGTTCTTTTATAACTTTCATAGCATCATAGAGTCCATAACTTTAATAGCACAAAATCCATCAGAATGTCAAACCCCAATGGCATTACGAATAATAAATCATTACTTGAAGGACTCAAATATACATCATGTGTACAATGTATAATAATATCATATGCAAGAGTTTATAAAATGCTCATTAAAATCCATAAATCTCAAGTGGTTGGAGCAGAAGCATGGTTGGACTTGTGGGAAGGAAGGTTACCACAATCAAACCCAAATATCTCTGGTATGATTATGGTGGAGGAAACCTGATTGGAGATGGAACAACCAAAACCCTAGCTTGCACCTTGCTTTAATGCCTTGAAAAGCTTGAGAGAGTTTTGAGACTTAGAGTATTTTTGGAATGAGGAGGAATGAGGTGAATTAGGATTTTATATGCTGATAAGGGGCATAGTTAAGAACCAAATGATGTAGCTTGGAGTTATAAAAAGTGCAAAGTTCGAAGTTACCCCTTTAAAATCCTAGCCAGACATGTCTATAAGACCCTATTTATGGGTCGTCGAACATTCTATAGGCCGTAGGTGGGGTTTTGTCTGATGCCCCTTTTCAAACATTCAGAGACCCCCTTCTTTGGTTCACATTCTATGATGTGATCTATGACTTGTAGTATATTTTATAGGTTATTTTATAAGTCATAGAATAAACTCCTGAAAGATCCCAATTTTCACTAGTCTGCCTAAGTTCTGCGAATACTCTTACAGGTTATACTTCATATACGGGTTATAAACCCTCTCATAAAAACTGTCAGTTCAAGTTTTCCAAAGCTTACTTTCTTACACATTTCATACTTCTCATAGGTGGGGTCTTACACCGCCTCTATCTTTTTAGGATCAACTTTGATACCCTTTCTAGATACCACATGCCCAAGGAAGGCAAACAAATCTATCCAAACTCGTACTTGTCAAATTTTGTGTAGAGCTTCTATTCCCTCAGGGTTTGCAATACTACCCTCATGTACTCCAAATGTTCTTACTTACCTCGGGAGTAGATAAGAATATCATCAATAGATACCACAATGAGTAGGCCGAGATAAGGCTTGAACACCCTATTTATGAGGTCCCTAAATATTGTCAGTGCGTTAGAGAGGCCAAATGACATCACCACAAATTTAAAAGGACCATACCTAGTTTGGAAAGCCATCTTATAGATGTCACTTTCTCTCACCCTTAATTAGTGATAGCAAGATCTCAAGTCAATCTTGGAGAAATGATTTGTCCTTCGTAGTTGATCAAACAAATCATCTATCCTTAGGGGAGGATACTTATTCTTGATAGTGACCTTTTTGAGCTTTCGATAGTAAATGCACATACAGAGCAAACCATCCTTATTCCTTACAAGTAACAATGAGGCACCCCATGGAGACTGACTAGGTCTGATGATACCCTTCTCCAACAAATCCTTCAGTTGCATCTTCAACTCCTTTAATTCTACGGGAACCATTCTATAAGGAGCTATTAAGATAGGCTGAGTATTAGGAAACAGATCTATACAAAAGTCTTTCTCCCTTTCAGGAGGGAAACACAGTAACTCATCTGGGAAGACATCAGGGATGTTACGACCCAAACCTAGGTCCTAGACATGACACGGTGAATGGGGAACCTGAAGGTACCCCAAACAAGCCTCTTAATACATCATTATGTATCCTTGGTTAAGAAAGCAATAAAACAACAATAAGAGATATTCTATAGGGATAAACGGGTCTAAGGGACAACTTTAATACCATAGAACATAGAAGCCAAGAGTATAGCATTAATATATCATAAAGTCCCAACAACACCTCTAACGTATAGCTAGGAGCGGGGGCCAAGACAATCTCCGGACTCGTCCTTATAGTCATAAGTTTTCAACGTAAGAAAAGTCAATACGTAGCATAATCAAGAGATGTATATCCTCGGAGTTGAGGACTCACCAACTAGCTTTTACAGGTCATACTAGCCACGTGGAGGAGAAGGATGATCAGGTGGGACTCTGGTTCCTACATAGTAACATCATGTATGCATAGAGTACGCGTTAGTATGTTTGAATGTACTAAGTATGTAGGATGCAATACAACAAGAGATAGGCACGTAATCGGAATGCATAATTAGGTAATGAATGAGCATATAGAAATATGGCATACAAGAATTACACTTGAAGTAAAACATGCTTATATAGGACATATTACATATGTAAGAAGAGACCAACATTATGATGGATCGTCACATCCTACCATCCATGGTGATTGAGGTATCAACCCCTTAATTGGTTGATTGTTATCAGTATTAACCCCTCAATTGGTTGATGGTTGTTTCATCCTACCATCCATGGTGATTGAGGTATCAACCCCTCAATTGGTTGATGGTTGTCTCACACTACCATCTATGGTTATTGAGATATCAACCCCTCAATTTGGTTGATAGTTGTCTCACCCTACCATCCATGATGATAGAGGCATCACCTAATCAACTAGACATGATCAATCTTACAATACTATAGATAATTTTCATGTAAACAACTCATATAAACATTTCTTTCATCAACATAATATCATTCAAATCATAGGATGCACTGGATCATCCATAACTGAAGAATCCAAAACCAGACATTTTATCAAAGGCGGGTGTGTAATGCTAGTATAACATCATGCAAGAAAATTCATGTAAAACCACCCAACAACACTTGTTAATACCCTCAAACAAGATATATTGAAACCCTCATCAAATCACATAAGGGATCTTAGATTCATAGCACAAAATATGCTTAAACAATCCCAAGTTTATGAAATCCCAACATGGTTTATACTCAAATTCGTAATAAGTAATACCCATATGTAAATCATCTTAGAAACATGTATTTTAATTAAAAAGGAAGGTTAGGCACCATGGGTGAAAGGGCCCAATGGTTGAAACCCACATACCTTAGACCTTGAGTTTCTTGAAATTGAGTTGGGAAAGAATGGAAGCTTGGAATTGGGTTTTGAAATTCAACATTTGTTCTTGAGTTTCCTTGAATTTCTATTGGGGTCTTGGTGAATGCTCTTGAGAGAATTTGAGAGTGTATACAAGTTGAGATTAATGAGTTTGATCCTTTGGAATAGCGTTTAAGTCTTTTGGGGAGGTTAAGATAGCATTGGAAGTCTAAAAAGGTCATTAGAATGGATTAAATTCATGAAAATATCATTAGTTAACAGATAGAAAAATTGGCAAAGTGATGCTCCACTAAGGCCCACATGGGTCATGTGGAACTCCACACTATGAGGTAATACTTGGTCAAAAAATGGAAGTTGGGATACTTTGGAAAAATCATGTTTCGTCACTTTGACGGGAGCCTCCATTGGCCATGTGATGCTACACAGTCTGTATAGTGGCCCGTGGAGTTACACTTGGTGAGAAAAATGTGGCCAAGAGGCACCACACAAGGATAGACTATTCATGAGCCTTGCCATGGTCTGTGAGGATGGCCGTGGCCAATACTTGGCAAAAAAACTCCTGCTCATGCCTACTGCTCTTCACTTGCTCGCCTCCACGACCAACCACACGATCAGTGGCAAGCCACAAGGCCTATGCCACTAGCTGCGCCCCACACCTTAGGCCAAAAAAGGCCTTTTCCAGACCCAAACATTCCACATGACTCGTCCAAAACCCCAGTTTCCGCCTAAGTGCTCGTGTGAATCACTACACGAAAGGATCTCACGAAAATGATCATAACTCCTTCATCCGAACTCAGAATGAGGTGAAATCAAGTGCGCTTGAAAGCTAACACAAAGGGCTTTGATTTAACATGTTGTAGACTATCCAGTTCTTAGAATTATGGGGTGTCACAAGGGAACTAATTTATAATAGGTACTAACTCAAGAGAAGGAACTTTAGATGAGACATATTTGACCCTCGTCAAGTGGTAGATACACCCCCTGGAAATCATCTAGGGGGCCTTACCATAAGAAATGAATCAAACCCTACATGAAAACTTTCTACCCTCCTATTCAAGAAGTGGCTCATTGGGAAATTGGAATTTAACTCTATGGGTTCTGCAATAGATGGAGGCGTAGGAAGCATGCAACCAATCCATCCCCAGGATCATATCAAAAAAGTCTACTGTGGAGAGATCAACTAAGTCACATGGGATGACTTTATGCAAAATAGAAATGAGACAACCCCTATAGACTCTTCGGGTTGTGATCGACTCTCGCGCAGGGTTACTCACCACATAGAGCTCAGGAAGGATTTTAGGGAATGCATGGAACTTATATGCAAAGAATGCGGTTACAAAATACAACTTGGTTTTCAGATCTAGAAGCACATATGCATCAAAATCATAAACTCGTAACATACCGGTGACCACATCTGGGGCATCATCGACCTCTTGACGATCATAAAGTGCATAAAATTGGTTGGCCCTTGGGGTACCTTAAGCTTGACCCTTATGGACTTGGGGTCTTATGTCTCCACTTCTACAGTTCTTGACATGGTGGCTAGGCTTTTCACAAGTAAAGCAACCATTTGACCCGACTAAGCACTCACTCTTATAGGGTCTTCCACACTTATGGCAATTAGGAGTTTGGGGCTTTAAGACAACCTCTTTGTCCTTTCGAGGAGGAGGAGTATTGGTGGAACTTTGACTTGGGGCACCTTAAGATTTGTAGCCGCCACTTCTTTGGTAAGAATATTTCCCACCATCCACATGAGCCCGCTTCGACTCCCTTTCCCTTTCTTAGATCTTCTCCTCTTCAAATTGTTCAGCATAAGTCATTAGGCAGGAAATATCTATCTCCTTGACCGACATTACCATCTTGCATTCTTTGGAGACCAACTTGGAGACACCAAAAATAAATTTGCTCATGTGAGACTTCAAATCTGTGACCATGAATGGAGCATACTTGGACAATTTGGTGAACTTTAGGGCATACTCCTCATACTCATGCTCCCTTACTTCTAGTTGATGAATTCATGGACCTTCGCCTCCCTAATCTCAGTAGGGAAGAACTAGTCTAGGAAGCCACAATTGAATTTCTCCCAACCAATGGGACCCACTCCTTTGCTCATCAGCCACTGCTCATGCCAAATCTTGGCAAATCATTTAAGTTGGTGAGCCACCACCTCAGCTTTGTACTCTGATGGCACCCCCATTACCGCCATAACCCGATAGGCATCTTCAATAAACTTCATAGGTTCCTCATCTGCCTTTGACCCATAGAACCACGGCGGGTTTATTCACATGAAGTCATGGACTCTGACGGCTAGGGTAGGCACTTGGGAAGGTATAAATATCTCCCTATTGGGTTGATTACCCAAAGCTTCATCTAACACCATGTAAGAAGATCTAAACTCCGCATGAGACACTCCTTCATCTATGTGGAATGGAGCTATTTGTTTTTCAGAGTGTATCGCTAGTGGGGAGCTCTTTGGGGTGGCATAACCTAGAAAGAAACATAAACCTATAATTAGTTAGCGAAAAAACTTACTTAACTCTAAGGCGCGATATCAAATGAGAAAAGAAGGGAAAGACTTTCCCAAACCATCTCATAACCTCTCATTCAAGGTAGTGACACACTTCACAACCTTGAATGAGACTCTATGTCATGGGGTATGCATGGACATTCAAGGATCAGTTCAAAACCTTGTGCTCTGATACCAAGTTTGTGATGACCAGACCATGAGGCCTAGTCATCGTACAATGAATGAGATAGCCGAAGTCACCTCATCCAAGTCATCTAAGCACCTCAAGCATTCATAGGCATTAAATAGAAATATATTGTGAAAAATAATAAGGGGAAGGGGCTAAGAGAAATCTTGTGCAATGAAGCAACATTAAAAAAAGTAGAAATTAGAAAATGTCATTTGTATATAAGCATACCACTAATGCATAATGAACAGAATCGGTATGTTCAGTTTTAATTAAAAGAAAGAACATCTATAATAGACAACCTAGAAAGTGAAAGCCTTAAAAGGTCTATAAATACATTATATAAAAACAAAATACAGAATAGAGTGGAAAATTGGTGGAGTCCCGAACTAAAGGCCCACCACTATGATAAGGTAGTCTCAAACACCAACTACTAACCATAAGCCAGTGAAGGAGTGAATGTCCCTACATTAAATCATCCAGGCAAATATGTGTTAGCACATTTGATGTGCTAAGTATGTGAGATGCAATGCAAGGATGAAATAGTAATTCTATCATAATTTGAACATAAGATATAGGTATACATAGGATTAAAGAGTCCTAAAATAAGCTTACACATGCACAAGGAATATGGCTTGGGTCAATATGAGACAATACACAAGGACACATATAAATTAAAGACATATCATAAAAACACATAAACTTGTGATAATGGACCATAATCGATAGTAAGACCATGTGAAGTACTATATGAAATCCAATGAACTCCTTCCATTAGGAAAAGGAAAATCTACTTTCCAAGGTAGATATCCAAAACTTAATACTTTGCAATTGCATCTTTCATAACTTTTGGGCCTACATGGATCTACTAGCCTAGTCTATAAGGCTCCTATAGTGGCAAATAGTTAGAGATATTGAGATTTAGCTTCATGGGTTCATGCCTCAACTGTCGGAATAAGTCCCAATCTTTAGTCCTCTCGGTGCTATGTCATCTCACAAAATCTTTTAAACCATACTCATAGATTCATAAGTAGCAATCATAGGAGTAGCTCGATCTTGAGAATCTTTATTTAACATCTATTAGGGCAATAATCATCATACATATATCTTTCGGAAACTTTTACTTTTAAACTTTTGTTAAATACCCTAATCATAGTCATGCTTCATGGAAAACTTTCATTCAAAATAAGGTGGGCTCAATTGATGCATGGAAAAGAAACATCAAAATCACCCAACCTTAACCATATTGAAACCACCATGGAATCAATATCATACTTCAAATATGTATATATTTAATTAGCAAAATAGTCATTTAACTTCTTGATCATTATATAGTAAGATAAGGATTATGAAATCATCATAAATATGCATTTAGAATCGAGGAACTTAAAGAAAAGGTAAAATTCTTCGTAGGAAACTCTATTGGTGAAAGGATACTCATAAATCAACTCACAAACCGGGGGAACTAGAGAGAAACAAAATTAAGGAACTTTGGGGAAGAAGCTCTAAAACCCTAGCCTAGTTCTTGCTTATTCTTGAGAGCCTCTTTTACCTTTGAGAATTTGAGAGTGTAGAATGATGGAAATTAGGGTTTGAAGCTAATATAGGTTCCCTTCCCATCCCTAAAATGACATAGTTTTTGAATAAAATTGATGGAAATGTAAAAACTGCCCCCTCACTACAACTATCGAAGTTGACCTACGAGACCCTGATTATGGACCCTATGTCCCCTTTTTTGATGGAGCACCTGAGAATCCTGAAACCTGACTTTTGGTTTATTGAGAACTACGATCGACAATATGGGTAGTGAAATTACTTAAGGGACGTGGTTGGACTCGTAGAGTCCTTCCACATTTAGTAAAATTTTCACCTTATTTTGGACTCATTCTATGAATCCGCACACGGGTCGTATCCTATTTCACGGGCTGTCTAATAACTCGAAAGTTACCTTCTTGAAAACTCTAAATTTCCTTTATGTCTGGAGTCCCACTCACAAACCTATCAATGAGCTGTAACATACCACATGGGCTATAACTTGGTCCATGGCATACCCCGCACCTGGAAACTTTTCCCCTTCTAGAAGTTCTATGTTTTAGAACAAATCCTATGGGTCATATAACAACTTACGAGCCATAAGTGGTCCCATAAAATAAATTCCCAATTATTTTTTAGGCTGACGTTTCTACACTCAGGGCTTATAAACTAGGGTTCATTATAGGAAGGTCACTCTCTTACCAATTCTGGGAGTGAGTTGGGGGTGAACTAATCTATGTTAAAAATGCACCCCCTAAAAATTTCTCCTCATCTTAAAAAATGAAAGCACTTCAAGTGAATATTGATCCTCCTTTTCCCCAAAGGCTAAAGACGAAGAGTAATAAAACCATGTTTGAAAAATTCTATTCAATGTTCAATTCTCTTTCAATCAGTATTTCATTAGTTGAAGCTCTTGTGGAGATGTCAGGCTATGCAAAATTTAAGAAAGAGCTCATGATAAGAAAAGGAATCTTGAATATGAGACAATCAAAGTATCACACCATTGTAATGTGAGAGTTACAAATAACATGGTGGCAAAGAAAGAACGCCTAGGTGCCTCACTATTCCACATAATATTAGGGTTTGCAAGTATGTCAAAGCTTTTTGCAATCTTGGAAACAGTATTAACCTTATGCATTGGGCTATTTTTGAGGAATTGGACTTAGACACTCCTTCTCTAACAATGATGAATTGCTTATGAAGGATTGGTCCATCAAAAGATCATTTGGTATGTTACACGTTGTGTTGGTAAAGGTATGCAAGTTTATTTTATTGGTTGATTTTATGGTCCTCGACTATGAGGTGGATGTGGATGTGCCAATTATACTTGATAGACCATTTTGGCTATAGGTAAGGCATTACCTGATATGGAGAGATGTGATTTAAAGTTTAGGATGAATGATGAATAGGTCATATTCAACATATGGACAGCGATGAAGCAACCTAAAAACCTCCAGGTGGTGCTAGTTCTCAACCATGTTGAGGGACCGTGGGATGCAATGAACTCTGCCGTGCCATAACATCAAATAAGTCACTTCTTAGGAGGCAAACCAAGGTGGTATGGTTGTAAATAACATGTTTTTTGGGTACAGGTTTGAGAAAGTTAAATTTTTGAAGAAGGATGCAAAAAGCAACAAATCTTTGTTCAGTGAATCATTGAGTTTAAATGGTGACCTTCATATTGACCGCCTTTTGGGTCAGTTGATAACCCTTGAGGTTCTATCAATTTTGGTGGTCAATGTCGCAAATTGGCAAATTGCCATGTTGAAACAACGACCTCGATTTTGACCGCCTTTTGGGTTAGCTAATGGTCCTTCAAATATTATCAATTTTTGCAGTCATCATTGCAAATTGGATGTATCGCTGATAGTTTTTTGGTGATATACAGCTTCACCACCTTATGGTGCAGTTGCATGAGCTTTAGTTGCTTTAAGGAAAAATAGTCTGTAGCACATTCGGTGGATCAGTAAATGTGTTTGGTGGTGTAACTTGATATCACCAAAGTTACACCACCTCACCGGCCTACTTCTCTTTAAATGCCCTTTTTCACTTTCTTTTTTCATATATTCATCTTATTCACTTCCTAAATACACAATACTCTTCTAGAAGCTACTTGTTGTCATTTCATTAGTATTGAGTTTATTATCATAAAAAATATCACCCTTGTCACCCTCATTCTCTATGTATAATTCCTCCTGATAGGTTAGGTTGAGGATTTCACCTATGAAGGGTTTTATGCGGTTCGAAAAGAAGGGAAAGTTTAGCCCAAGATATATTAGCCCTTTCTAAATCCTTGAGCAAGTAGGACGGATGGCCTATAAACTTGCATGGTATCCCAGAAACAAATTCTCTATGGCTAACTCTAGGCAAAACAAGTACCCTCATATGTTCATAAAAGGTGAAGGATAATATTTTCAAGAACAAGCATATGCTTATAGAGAACATTCACAAAACAAAGGTAGAGAAAGCTAGAGAGAAGACCTTGTCCGATCAATTTGACAGGAGGAGGGCAAAGAACAAGGCAAGCAGGAGAAGAATGTTTGCTAGGAAGAGGAAGCCATCATAAAAGTCACTTCAGGATAGGTCCATGATTGAGACGAGCGGATTATCCGGTGCAGCTGAGCTGGAGCATGTGATGCTACTATCTTTCTTCATTTCAATAGTACCATAATGCTCAGTGAGCAGGGGATTCTTTATCTTACTCCTTCCTTTTGAGCTTTGTTATTATTGTTCTTATACATTGAGGACTATGTTTTTAAGGAGAGGGTGAGCATTTAGAATCCCAGTATTCTATGATGCTATTTTATTTGGTTGAGACAATAGGTTATGTTTATTTTTGGCTTTCGTTGATGTGTAATTAAGTCAACCTTCTATCTTTTCTTTGTAAATATTCTTTTACATTGTGTTTGTAAATATTATTTTGGGTTGTCATAGCTAATAACTTCTTCTTAATGTTATTTTGATGGATGTTTTTTGAATGGTGAGTGATGATGATGTCCTTTGAATTTTGGCAAAATACCTGTGCATGTATGAAAAGCCATTTCAAAAGCATTTTGTCATGTCTCAAAGTCCTTAGAGATTCGAGCATTGATCTCCAATATCTTTGATTCAGATAGTGTCATAGATGAGGAATATGTATTGACTCACCAATTAGTCCACCTCATGTGAAAATGATCAATACATGGATGGAAGCATATTGAGTTGACTAATTTTGCATCAAGCTTAGATATGCAATGATTAATAAATTGTGAATCTACATTGTCTAGCAATTGTTTGAATTCGAAAGTCATTTTGCCATAAGAGGTGAGGTTTTTGTTGAAAGGCATGCTTGTTGAAAACTAGAACTTTCCTAGTTTGTTTTGAAGTGTATCTTGGTTGAATTTGGATTAGGAAGATGACCTTAGGCCTTTCTTAGTTTCTTATAAGTCCACTTTGACCAAATAGACTCCCTTGATATTAATTATATCCGTGGTGAGCCCCTTCATCCATAAGTCTATTCCTTAGCAGCCTTGTTACCATTGACCTTTGATTGGAAAATTACTCTTTTTGTTTGACACCATTCCCTCATTTAGCTTGAACTAACAAAAGTTCTGGCCAAGGGCCAAAATTGGGGGTGTTGGTAAGAGAGGCATGTCTCCCATTTGAAAGTTGTAAAATGAGCCAAGTAAGAAGTGGAGGATTTCATGCGTGATGAAGAAGAAAAAGAAGAAAAATTCTTGAACAAGAAGAAAGAAAAAAAAACTGTTTGAAAATGAGACCCTCCATAATATATGAAAAATAGTTGCATTGGGGAGGCCTAAAGTTGAGGCTTAATGCGAAATAATGTCATTAGGAAGAGAAAGAGAAAGGGAAATTAAAATAATCATGAGAGTAAAGAGTTTAGTGTAGAATTCTGGAGGGATGAGCCACTTAAACTCAAATGTTATCCTATCCATCCTTGATCCTACATTACAACCGTAGAAAATGCTTTATGATCCTAGTCTAGATGAAGTCGATTGAACATTGATTAAGAATATAGGCAAGCCTATGGGTAGAAACTTGCATGTCATTTTGCACTTGGGAGTATGAATGTTGCTAGAACCTTAAAATTAATGTCATGATTTTGTGTCAATAAGGATCTTCTTTGTTGTGAGGGCAAGTGGTGATGTTTTTAGGCATTGATAAGAATTCACATTAGCAACTGTGAGCATAGCTTTGACTTGAAAACTCTTTAATCATCTCTTGAGGTTTCAAAATTGCGTAAGTGGTTTGTGGAGGCTTAGAGATTTGATGATAAAGGGAGGAATGTTTGTGTTGCTCTTTATGGACCTATTTGCAAGCATTGTGCTTTGGAATTGATTGATATTTGATTTTCTTAAGGAAAGAAAAAGTTGAAGTTGGGGGTGTTGATGAGTCCATGTTTTGGACTCATATAGAGCTTAAAAATCATGAAAATGATGTACTCAATATATTCTCATGCCTTATGTGCTTACCAATTTATATGTTTGATGCTATAATTATGGATGAAAATGCATGAAAGGAAACAACTTAACACCATTGGATAAAAGGAGAAAAAGTTCCAAAAAAGTGGTGGAAATCGGCGTCACCGAAAGATTCAATGGATCGTTAAATGCTTGTGCTAACCGCCTAATGTTGTAGTGTCTTACCCCTCAAATGTCATGTCAATAGGTGATGTTGGTAAATGTTTAGCGGATCACCAATTAGGTTCGGTGATGCACAGTCGCATTGCTTAATGTAGCAAAGACCAAGGCCTACAATAGATATTTAAAATGATGGTCAAGTATACATTCGAAGGACCACCAATATGCTTAGTGACGGTCGACCTTGACTGTCGATCGACGACTCATGCATTAAATGAGATTTCTTTGTACAGAGTATACAAGAAAATCTTAAAGGACTAATTTATACATATTACCAGAGAAGAGAACTAGTAGTATACCACATTAGAGTTCTAGAAAGAAGAAGTACATTGAAGAGAGAAAATTAGCCTTAGCTTGATGAAGGGTTTCTTAAAACTCAACTTTGGAAGTGTAGGTCTCAGCTAGGGACTTGAACATAAATTCAGTTTTCTTGTTAATTTAATCTTTCATTGCAATGTATAATCAAATTGGTAACTTAGTTTCTCCTTTAATTGTACAAGGATAAAACTCTTATGCTGAGGGCTGTGTAAATAGCTTGGGTTCTTGAAATTATGATTGGATATTAATTATTTGAATTTGTTGTTGTTAATTTGTGTGAGTTCATATTCGTTTCCATGTTTGATTGAAATCTTGAGGTTGCAAACTCAAGGTTATGTTTAGATCTTTAATTGTTGCAATTAGCATTGAATGATGGAAGTGACTAATGAAGATGATAGCTTGAAATGTTCTAGATTTGGTTTAATACCTTATAAGGGTTCAATAGCTAAGGTATTAGATGATTTTCTAATCAATTGATTAAGGGCTTAGTATGTTCTAGAAAAAGTTGGCATAGAAAGCTGTAGTAAGTCCATGTGGTATACCATTATTGTCAGATTTGAAATAGTAGTTACTAGCAGTGTAGCTTACTCACATCTAGCTCATGCATTTGTTTAAAATATAAAACCAAAATATTAATTTCTTGATCTAACAGTGCAAACCTCCAGTATATCTCTTCTCTATTATTGGTTCAATTCATAATCACAATCACTTTCTCTTTATTTAAAATTAAAATTCATCTTTATTAACATCACAAGTCCTTAGAGAAATTTAATACTTCTAACTTTGAACCTATCATTTATTATGAATTTGACGCTGACACTTAGTTAGGTAAATATGCAATGATGACCACAATACTTCATAATGTTTTTGAGGTATGTTTTGGCAGACATCAGGTTGCTCAGAATCCTCTGACTCATTTGAGAAATTTTTTCAAACAACAAAAGCCTTTTTCATAACATAGTCTGCAACAACCTTACTGCTTTTTCTGTCAGTTACCTGGTCTCTTGACTTGTCTTAGTTGTCTTCAGCCTTGAATTTATACTCAATCTTACGCAATGGACAATCTCTAATAAAATGTCGTGGTTTTCTCAATTTGTGATACAAATCAATAGTAGTAGGAGCTCTACTAGGATTTCCCTTAATCTTGAAACCTCCATGTTTCTTTACAATTTTCTGAAACCTTCTACTGAGGTACACCATATGATCTTCATCTTCTTCAAATTCTTTACCTGTGTCACTTTCAGAGCTAATGACTTGTCTTTATTAGCAAAATCATTTGCTTTATTCAACTCATAAGTTTGTAGATTACCAATCAAAGCTTTAATAGTCAGCACCATCAAATCCTTGGCTTCAGTAATTGAACCAACCTTGCTAGCTCATGACTTAGGAAGAATTCTAAGTATCTTCCTAACTTACTTTCTAGGATGAATGAGTTCACCCAAACATCGAAGCTCATTTATAATAGATGAGAAAATGGTATACATATCATGAATATTTAATTCATAGTAAAATTTTCACATTGAGTAGTGAGAATATCCAACATAGACTCCTTCACTTGATCAATCCCTTCATGAGTAGTATGTAAGCAATCCCAAGTCTCTTATATATACTCACAAACTGAGATCTAATTATATTCTTTAGCTCCAATTTCGCAAACTAATAACTTCTTAGTGTTCTAATTCTTTTCAATAATCTTTCTATCAGCATCGGGGTATTGTTGTCGGGTCTTAGGAATCACTAGTGAGTTTTCCTTCCTTTACCTCCAGAATGAGAACATGAGGACCATTACGCATAATTTCCCATAGCTCACTGTTTTCAACCATAAGAAAGTCATGAATATGAGTCTTTTAACAACTATAAAAATACATATTAAATAAGAAGGCCTGGTAGATCACTGACCCTCTTGTAGTTTAGTGGAGTTTTCATTTCTTTGTTAGGATCCCCACTCAGTGTTAACTGTGAGGACCCCCAATTTAGGAGCCATGAGAGTAGAAAAGTTGGCTTGAAAAACAACTGAGAACCTGGTTTTACGGGACCACTTATGACACGTAAGTTGTTCTAAGGCCCGTAGAGATGGTTCTTAAACATAGAAATTCAAGAAGGGAAAAAGTTTCAAAGTGTGGGGTGACCTATGGACCAAGTCATAGCCTATAGGGTATCGTACGACTCATATACTAGTTCATGAGTGGGACCCTAAACATAAAGGAAATTCAGATTTTTCAAGAAGACGACATACAAATTATTAGATGGCCCATGAATTAGGATACTAACCATATAAGGTTTCATAGAATGTGGTCAGGAATAAGGTGAAAATTTGCCCAAGTGTGGAAAGATTCTATGAGTCCAACCACAACCCATAATTAATTACATGGACCATGCTGTTGATCATGCTTATCAATTTAGTAAAAGCGAGAATTCAGGATTCTCAAGTTTGTTATCAAACGAGGGGACTTATGACCCGTAATCAAGGTCTCATAGGTGGCTTTCAATAGTTTTTAATAAGGTGAAATTCAGTCATTTCCATCAATTCTACATGTCATTTTGGGGATGGGGAAAGAATCTATATTAGCCTTCAAGTCCTAATTTCCATCATTCTACACTCTCAAACTATCTAAGGTAAAAGAGCTCTCAAAAATAGGCAAGAATATGGGTAGGGTTCCCAAGTTTTTTCCCCAAGGCTTTAATTCTGTTTCTCTCCAATTCCCAGGAATATGAGTTGATTTATGGGTATCTTTTTACCCATAGAATTCCGTACTATGCATTTACCTTTCTTTAAGTTCCTCACATTCTAAATGCATGCTTATGATTATTCCATGCTTCTTCTGTTATTATATGATACTCATAAAGTTCAATGACTATTTTGCTATGTAAAAATATATAAATACTTGAAGTAAAATGTTGATTCCATGGTGGTCGTAATATGACTAAGGTCGGGTGATTTCAATGTTCTTTTTTAAAGAAATTTCTTGAGACTTATGTGATTTATCATTGTTCCATGCATCAATCAAGCTCAACTTATTTTGAATGAAAGTTTCTTATGAATATGACTATGATTAGAGCATTTATGAAGAGATTTAAACTTAAAGTTTACCAAAGATATATGTATGATGGTTATTGACCTGAAAGATTTTTAAGTTAGAGCTACTCCTATGATTTCTACTTATGATTCTAAGAATATGTTTAAAATGATTTCTGTGGGATGACTTAGCATCGAGAGGACTAGAGATTGGGACCCATTTCATTGTTTGAGGCATAATCCATTGAAGCTAAATCTCGATATCCCTGACTATGTGCCACCATAGGAGCCTTATATGCTAATACATGTAGGCCCATAATTTATGAAATATGCAATTGTAAAGTTACTAAGTTTTGGATATCTACCATGGCAAGTAGATTTCCCTTTTCCTAATGGAAGGAGTGAATTGGCCTTTTCCTAATGAAAGGAGTTCATTGGATTCCATGTAGTAGCTTATATAGTTTAATTATTGGTTATTGTCCATTCCCACAAGATTACATGATCTTATGATATGCATTGTCATATATCGACCTGAGCCATATTCCTTGTGCATGTTTAAACTTATTACAACATGACTCTTTAATCTTATGTATCCCCACTTGTTATATTTAATTATGATGGCATTATAATTTTTTTCGTGCATTGTATCTCACATACTTAGTACATTCAAACATATTAAAATATATCTTCCAGCATGATCTAATCATGTAAGGTCAGGTGTTCCTCCACCGGCTAATAGATTATTGTTGGCATTTGAGAATAACTTATTTTTTTGGTGAGCCCTTGGTTCGGGAGTCTACCTATTTTCCACTCCCTTATTTATTTTATTTTTAGACAATGTACTTATGGCCATTCTGAGGCTTTTACTTTCTATGTTGTCTATTATGGATGTTCTTTCAATTTGATAGAAATCGACCTTACATGTTCCGTTAATATGTATTAGTGGTATGCTTATGGAAAAATGATGTTTTATAAATTTCCTACTTTTTATTGTTGCTTCATTGCATAAGATAGCCTATAGTCGCTTTTTCCTTATGAATTTTCGTAATATGTTTCTATTTAATGCCTATGAATGTTTGAGATGCTTAGATGGCTTGGGTGAGTTGCCTCCAGGTATCTCATTCGACGTGTGATGTATAGGCCCCTAGATCGGGTCTTTACATGATATCAGAGCATGAGGTTTTGAAATATTCCTCAAATGTTCATGCATACCCTAGGGCATAGGTCTCATTCAAGGTTATAAAGTGTGCCATTATCTTAAATGAGAGGCTGTGAGGCAGTTTAGAAAAGTCTTCTCTTTTTTCTTGTTCAATTTTGTGCCTTAGAGTTGAGTAAAGTTTTTCGCTAACTAATGATGGGCTTTTGTTTCTTTCTAAATAATGCCTCCCCAAAGAGCTTCCCACTAATGAGGCACTCTGGAACAATAAGCCGAGTGTCTCATGTGGAGTTCAAAGTCACTTTCATTGTGTTGGCCCAAGAATAAGACAACAAGGAGCTACTTATACCTTCGTAAGTGCCTACCCTAGCCATTAGAGTCTATGGCTATATACGGATGAACACACCAGAATTCCATGGGTCAAAGATTGAGTTTATTGAAGAGGACTATTCAGTTGTAGTAGTGATAGGGGTGTCATCGGAGGAAAATGTCGATTTGGTGACTTTCCAACATAAGGGAGTCACCAAGATTTGGTACGAGAAGTGGGCTGGCAAGAGCGGCCATAAAGTAGTCCCATTGGTCCGGAGGAATTCAAGTGTGACTACCTAGATTGATTCTTCCCCATTGAGCTTAGGGAGGTGAAGGTCCAAGAATTCATCAACTTAAGGCAAAGGACCTTGACTCTGAGGCAGTATGCCCTCAAGTTCACCAAATTGTCTAAGTATGCTCCATTAATGGTCGCGTATCCGAGGCCTTGCATGCGCTAATTTATTTCAGGTGTCTCCAAGTTTGTCCCCAAAGAATGCAAGGCGGCGATGTTGGTCAAGGAGATGAATATTTCCCTCCTAATGACACATGCCGAGCAAATTGAAGAGGAGAAGCTCTAAGAAAGGGTAAGGGAGTCCATGCGGGCTTGTGTGGATGTTGGGAACTATTATCTCCAAAGGAGTGGTGGCTACAAATCGCAAGGTGGTACAAGACAAGGATCCACCAAACACTCCTCCACCCTGGTAGGACAAAGGGGTTACCCTAAAGCTCCAAAGTCCTAATTGCCTCAATTGTGGAAGACTCTGTAAGGGGGAATGCTTAGTCGGGTCTAATGCTTACTGTACTTGTGGAAGTCCAACCACTATGTCAAGGACTGCAGAAGTGGAGGCATAAGACCCCAGTGCAAGAAGGGTCAAGCTCAAGGTGCCCCTAGGGCCAATCAATTCTATGCCCTTCATGGTCGTCAAGTGGTTGAGGAAGCCACAGATGTGATCACCGGTATGTTACGAGTTTGTGATTCAAATGCATATGCACTTTTCAATCCAGGAGAAAATTTGGCTTTTGTAACCTCCATTTTTTGCATATAAGTTTCACACATGTCCTGAAGTCCTCCATGAGCCTTTTGAGGTGAGTAACTCATGGGTGAGCTTATCATAGCCTGAAAGTTTATAGGGGTTTTCCCATTTCTGTTATGCACAAAGTGATCCCATGTTATGTAGCCGAACTTTTCATGGTAGACTTTGATGTAATTTTAGGGATTGATTTGTTGCATGCTTCCTATGCCTCTATATATTGTAGTACTCATACAGCCAAATTCAAATTCCTAAACGATCCAGCTCTTAAATGGGACTGTAGCAACTCTTCATGTAGAGGTCGATTCATTTCCTTTGTTAAGGCTTGCAAGATGATTTCCAAGGGTTATATCCACTACTTGTGAGGGTTAAAGATGTCTCTTCCAAATTTCCTTCTCTTGAGTCAGTCCCTATTGTAAGTGAGTTCCCTGACATCTACCCATATGAGTTACCGGGTGTCCCTCCCAAAAGGGAGATAGACTTTGCTATAGATCTTTTGCTTGATGCTCAATCTATCTCAATCCCTCCTAGTAGAATGGCTCCCAAAAAATTGAAATAGTTCAAGGAGCAACTAAAAGATTTTTTAAAGAAGTGTTTCATATGGCCTAGCCAGTCTCTGTAGATGCCCCAGTGTTATTTGAAAGAAAGAGGAATGGGTCGCTCTATGTGTGCATTGATTACCAACTGCTCAATAAGGATACTATCAAGAATAAGTATCCCTTCCCAAGGATAGATGATTTTTTTGATCAACTACAAGGGGCCATTGATTTCTCCAAGATTGGGATGAGACCCAATTATCACCAATTGAGGGTGAGAGAAAGTGACATCACAAAGATGGTTTTTCAGACTAGGTATGGTCATTTTGAATTTATGGTGATGTCATTGGCATCACTAATGCATCAGTGTTAATTAAGAAGCTCATGAACAGGGTGTTCAAGACTTACCTCGACATGTTTGTTATAATGTTTATTGATGATATCCTTATCCATTCCTGAGGTGAGCAAAAACACATGGAGCACTAAAGGGTAAAATTACAGACCCTAAAGAAATAGAAGCTCTATGCAAAGTTTGAAAAGTTTGAGTTTTGTCTAGAAGAGGTTGCCTTTCTTGGGCATGTGGTATCTAGAGAGGGCATCAAAGTCGATCCTAAAAAGATAGATGTTGTAAGAAACTAGCCAAGGCCATTGACTCTTACTAACATAAGGAGTTTTTTTTGGTCTAGCTAACTATCATAAGTGGTTCACGCAAGACTTCTCCACAATTTTTTCTCCACTCACCAAGCTAATTAATAAGATGGCTATGTTTATGTGGGTGGATGAGTGTGAGAAGAGTTTTTAGACTTTGAAGGATTGATTAACGTCAACCCCTATATTGACTTTACTAAAAGGGAATGATGGGTTTATCATGTATTGTGATGCATCAAGGATTGGGTTGGTTTACATGCTAATGAAAAATCATAAAGTGATTATGTATGCTTCAAGGTAGTTGAATGTACATGAGAAGAATTACTTGACTCATGACCTTGAGCTTGTAGTGGCAGTGTTTACCTTAAAGATTTGGTAACATTACTTATATGGAGTCCATGTGAATGTTTTCACTGACCACAAGAGTCTCTAACACGTGTTCACCCAGGAGGATCTCAACTTGAGGCAACAAAGGTGGTTAGAGCTACTCAAGGATTCTGATATGAGTTTGAAGTACCACCCCGGAAAAGCCGATGTGGTAGCTGATTCCCTTAGTAGGATTTCCATGGGTAGTGTATCCCATATAAAAGATGATAGAAAAAAGGAGTTGGCTAAGGATGTCCATAGGTTGGTGAGATTGTAGGTGAGATTGAGTGAGTCCAGAAATGGTGGTGCAATGGTTCTTCATGGTCAGCATCTTTTTTGATTGATGAGGTTAAGGCCAAGTAAGATCTTCATCCCACTTTTATTGAGTTGAAAACCTTGGTGAAAGATGGAAAGGTAGAGGTCTTCTCACTAGAGGAGATGGTGCACTTTCATATCAAGGGAGGCTGTGTGTACCCAATAATGATGAGTTGAAGAAGCTGACCATGCAAAAAGCCTATAAATCTTCCTATTACATTCATCCTTGCACTACCAAGATGTATAGGGACTTAGTAAGATCTATTAGTGGAATCAGAGGAAGAAGGACATTGCTCAATTGTTGTCCGAATATGCCAATTGCTAGCAGGCCAATGTTGAACACCAAAGGTTGGATGGCCTAGCCCAGGACATTGATAACCCTACTTGGAAGTGGGAAGAGGCCAACATGGTCTTTGTAGTTGTGTTACCAAAGACCAAAAAATGCTTTAACTCTATATGTGTGATAGTTGGCCGCATAATGAAGTCAACTCATTTCTTGCCAGTCAAAACAATATTCAGTACTAAGGACTACGCCCACTTATATATTCGAGAGTTAATGAGGCTATATGGAATTCCATTATCCAATATATCTGATCATGGAGTTCAATTCAATTCTAACTTTTTGAAGTCCATCAAAGAGGGCTTGGGGCACTAGAGTGAACTTGAGTACGGCTTTCCATCACAAAGTTGATGTGCAAGCCGAAATGTCTATTCAGACATTGAGAGATATGTTAAGAACTTGTGTTTTGTAATTCAAGGGAATTTGGGATGAGCATTCGCCACTTATCAAGTTTTACTACGAGAATATCTTCTATGCAAGTATTGGGAAGGCACCATATGATGCGTTGTGTAGTAGACGATGTAGATCACCTAATGGGTGGTTTGAAGTCAATGATGTGGCATTAATAGGACCGAACTTGGTAATGAATGCTATGGGGAAAATTAAAAGCATAAGGGAGAAATTTCAAACATCTCAAAGCTGACAAAAGTCCTACTTTGACATAAGAAAAAGGGAACTTGAGTTTCAAGTTGGTGATTGGGTCTATTTGAAGGTATCTCCAATAAAAAATGTTCTTCGGTTGGGTAAGAAAAATTGAGTCCTAGATATGTGGGATGTTACAAGTGGTGAGGAGAGTGGGAAAGTAGCATATGAGTTTGATCTACCCAACGAGTTGCACTTTATTCATCCATTGTTCCATGTATAGATGTTGAGAAAATTCATGGATAACACAAGTTCCATAGTTCCTTTGTATGATGTGAATATTGAAGGGGATTTGAGTTATGAAAAGCTATCGGTTGAAATCCTAGACAAAAAGTGAAGAAGCTAAGGAACAAGGAAGCCGCATCTGTCAACGTACTTTGAAGGAACCAACAACTTGAGGGTGCTACATGGGAATCGGAAGCGCATGCAGTGAAGCGCAATCCAATCTATATTAGCCTTCAAGCACAAATTTCCATCATTCTACACTCTTAAATTCTCTAAGGAAAAAGAGTTCTCAAGAATAAGCAAGAACACGACTAGGGTGTCATGACTTGGGCCGATGGCCTAGAAGTAACATCGCAAATGGGAACCCAGAAGTCCCCAAACAAGCCTCATAACATCCACATACACATCATCGGTTTCGAAACACATAATAAAGCAATAAACACATCTTTCGATGGGATGGAAAAGTATGTATCATGGTATGGGGATGTGTAACTCCCCACACCTTACAATACTAGTACAATACAATTGAAACATGACATGGTTTGTTCGTATTAGCGCTAATTTTTAAAAATGCTTGAATCTCATGTTAATGGACTATATGTGCGTCTAACGCTTAAGAGGGTCGAGTTTATATATGTTTTGTGTTGAATTGAGGAGATTCTGACCTTAAATGAAGTGAGAGAATCGAGGTTCTTGTAGAACTTAATAAGGTAGCAGGTGAGTCACCTACTTGCTTAGCCTAAATTTGCTAGCTAAACGGAGACGAGGCTCAACGTCGAATTTGTCCAAACTCGATTCTGAATAAAGTCCGTGTCAAGGGTGTAACTTTAGACCATGTTTTAGCATCATAAATGGATTATATGATCAACCCAAGGAGGATATTAAAAGGGGCCTAAGACATCACAAGTTCTTGAATACTTTGGGCCCAACCCAAGTGAAGAAGGAAGCTGAAAATAGGCAGCCTAAGTCCAACCAATTTGGAGCCCGAAAAGGCCCAAATGAAAGGAGAAAGGAGTTGCATCACCTCCTTAGTGAAGTAAGGCTGAAAATGCCTCATTAGGTCAGCCAAATCACACCATAAAAAGGGATCAAAAAATCTCCCAAAAGTCATTTCTCAACTTGACCACACAAAAAAAGAGATTTGTCTCTAAAGTTCTCTCAACTTTTCTTCTCTTTGTGAAGCAGCTAAAAGGGACTTCTAGGGTCCTTGGATAAGCCCTACACCTTGAAGTAAGTGGTAAATAAGTTTACACATATGTTTAATATAGTTTTCTTATGAAAAACAAGAAATATATGCTAGTATGTTGTGCTGGAAATTTGAGACAGCATATGTTAAGAAAGTTGTTGCATACTTATCTTTTATTTTAGTGATATTTCTATGGTTTGTGGGCTGTATTATGAATAGATCTTGGTGTTTGTAATATGGTTTAAGTTATAAACATCACCCTAAGGTTTCTTCCCTGATTTTGGTTACATTTAACAAGCGCGTTTTATTGTGTTATCTTAAGCGTCATGTTGATTGGAACTTGCGGGCTGTTGTATGTAAGGCTATTAGCTCACGTCCTCCATGACTTCTTAAGTGATATTATAAGACTAGTTTAGGTCTGTTTATATGTGTAAATGTTTCTGGAATAGTTTAGTTAGAGTTGGAATAGGTTTGGAGTTGTCAACATCGAAATGTAGTGAAGGAAGGTAACGTTATGCTGTCCATTTTTAGATTGTGTGAAATTGTTAGTGTTGTGCTTTGGGGGCTGTTGTAGGACCATTATGTCATTAAGACAGTCTGGTCATGATGTGTACATGTGAATGTGTGTTGGAAAATACGATTAGAGACGTAGAGGTTGGAAGAATACGCTCGTGTTTATAAATACCCGCTTGTTGCTCGTGTATTGTTTTGTTGTGTGATTGGGCCGCCAAGGTGTATCTATTGCCTATCAATTCTATTTTTATCACCTAATATGTTGTAAATAAATATTTGGAGGGAGGAAAGGTTATCTGGAGGTGATAACAAGGTCATACAACGAGGTATGTAAGGTTACTTGATTTCGTATCACTTGGCATGAAACATAGATCTCTCCTTGGTAC